>SZWC01010181.1:20497-45461 GCA_023375785.1 Penium margaritaceum
AACATCATTCTGAAAGAAGAACCAGTGACAAAACAAATCACCAAAAACTGATCTGGTGCACCTGCAGTTTTGGGGTAGTCCTCCTCGAGCTCTTCACTGGGAAGAAGCCCATCAGTATGGATGTGATGGAAGCCTTGGGAAAGAGCCTCGTTGAGTGGGTGAGCATTGTGATACTTGCCGTGTTTTTCTGTTACATCAGCGTACGCCTGTAGCCAACACAAGCTCCTCTATTTGCAGGCATGGGCTCAGGAAGAGCAGAAAGTGAATCCGACAGTTCTTGTTGATCCCCGTCTTGGAAAGAGCTTCAACAGAGATGAGGCAGAATGTTTATGGCAAGTTGCACAGATGTGCGTGCATCCAAGTGCTCAGTTGAGGCCCACTGCAGCTGAGGTAGGCTCCTGGAACAGACCCTGAGATGTATGAATTGTTTTTTCTTTTTTGGTTTCTTTCCATCTCAAAAAATCTCATCCTGACAAGCTCATTCTCCTTCTGAACAGGTTCTTAGTATTCTCTCAAAAGGAAGCCTGGAGATGGCTGGAGACTCCAAGGAAAAGTCTATGAAGAAGAGGCTCAGCGTCGTGCCGGAACAGCCTGAGGAGGCAACAAAGACGGATGAAGAGAGCGATCCCATGGAAGTTTTGGATCTTCAGGCTGGATCCTCAAGTGCAACAGAGAGCTTGAGCAAAGTTTTCCATCGAGTACTGGTTGAGGCAAGTAGACGAAGCAAAGGCAACGAAAATGTGGTAGGCAATAATGCCGAGAATGATGGTTCAAGCCTGCAGACTGTTGAGCTCGAGTCCAAGAGCTGCACAGAGAGCCGGNTGAGATCCAGAGATCTTGAAAGTGCAGAATTCTGGAATCAAAAGCTACAGCAGCTGGGACCAGTTGCAGGTTCTTCAACATTCAGCTCCGGCCCTTTCTTTTTCTCAAGAACAGAGAAGGGTGAAGCTCCATCTCCGTCTCCTCCAAAGTTGGTCTAGTCATTTCCCATCCTGTTTTCAGTGTGGATTGTTCCCTCCACCCATTCTGATGAAGACATTTTCACCTTCGTAGATCAAGGAACACTTGCGCTCATCATGTTCTACATGTTGTTTGTAAGGTGTGGAGCGTAAAGAAAGTTGCAGCTTATCTTAATGATTGGGATTTTCTCATGGAACACATTTTCCTCAATTCTCACAGTTTTCTCAATTCTAAACAAACAGCCTTTCACCTTACATGGATTGATGAGAAGGTATACTGCGTGACAATGTGAACTATTGTGCATGATTAAATGTAAAAAAGATGGAGACAAGTTGTACAGTGACAATTCGGCAAACGGTTGCTTTTTGCTGCTCTTGAAGTGCAAACCTTCACACTCATACACTTAAGGAGTTCGTCCTGCTGTGCGTAAGGCAAAGGCCGTCAGAAAACTCTTAACCACGTGATTTCCTGTGCTAGCACTTCGGAGAGCGAGAATTCAATGAGAACCAGCATGAAAAGCAGACCGAGAGATGAAATAAACTACAAAAATGATTGAAAACAATTATAGTGAAGGCAATGGCAGTGACACAAGAAGAAGCTAATGAGAATCACTTCAGGACAAAAAATGGCAGCTATTTCTTGGTTTCACGGGGGAACCAACTTTGTAGAAGGAGGCAGGCAAATCTGCCTGCCTTCAACAATAGCAACAATTGCCCTTCAACTAGGGTTTTTTCATTCAGATTGATAGGCAGTCCTAAGCCCCTTCAAACGAGTTCGCGACGCCGCCTACTTCACATGTCCTACTCGACGCGGTTCGGGGACGGGTGCGTGCGACACATCTCCGTGGGTCCCACCTTACTACTCATGACTCGACGCTTCAATTCGGTCCTTCTGAAAAACATGTTGAAATGCATTTTTGTTTGTTCGGCGTGGCCGACAACTTGACGGCCTCGAAAACGTTCTTTTGACGGTAGCAGACGGTGGGCTAGCCGGCGGGACTACATACTCCGTGACTTTGCGGAAGGCTAGTCGCGACTGAGTCACAAATAGTCCACTTGATTTTGAAAAACACTTAAACATGCAGGTCACCGTCGGGTCTCGATTGCCACATCAGATCATTAGACACAGTGGATGGATGGGGAGCCGTGGATAAGACGTTGTGGGCTACTTTGTACTTAACGGATGGATTTCCGCGATCGTGACTCAGCCATAGACCGACGAGATGGTCATTACTGAACGGCTGGATTTCCACGATCGTGAATCAGCCATCGACCGAGGGGGATGGTCACCTTTAACATCTACCTAACTTCGCAAACCTCTCTTTTCAATCGCAAATCCTTCCTGGTTTACAATGCCGTAGTAACGATTTTCTAAATGTCTTCCGAAATGGAAAGGGATCCATACGATTGGCTGGCGCGAAGTCGCCGGTCATCCTGTGCGATAAACGCTGTCAAACAGCTATCTGGCACGAAACAACTGAATTGGTCGAAAATGTCGTCGAAACGTGTCGAGCCTACTTTTCTGACCGGCGTCTGTAGCCACTTGGTAGGCTTTCGGTGCGCACCCATTCGAGCGTGGATTACTCGCAGCTCGGAACTCGTTTGAAGGGGCTTAGGCAGTCCCGGGCCACATGGATGCATAATCACAAAACATGAAGGTCAGCTACCCATGTGATCTTACACTTTCACACGTTTTTCATTCTGTAGAGATCCGTGAACAGCCTTGCCCCTTTCACTAGCCTTTAAAGAACGTGAGAGCAGCAACAGATGAAAGCATGAATCAGCTCTAGAGAGGTGCACCAGATCCTCGGAAAAATTCAGTGTCGCTTAGGCCCAAAAAGCAGTCCCTGAAGAACCCACCTCCCAAAATGGGCTCGCCGTCCAGCGCCTGCAGCTGGGTGCATGGTCTCCTCCTCCCTGCTGCCGCAAGAATGGTGTCGTGTGCCCACCTCCGTCACATTAGAAGTGTACTGCTCCCTCAGGTCACCAAACCAGTGGGAACTCAGTCCGTGGTACAAAGACCTAACCTGACCTTGGGGAAGTGACTCCAAGGAGGGAATGCCTCGTGGCATAGCTGTAGGAAACCCATCACAGCGGATCACAGATGGAAGAGGGTACACACAGATTCCAGGGATCCACGGATCCAGATCCGATCTGCAAATTTGGATTCAGAAGGCGATCCGATACAAGGAAGTGCGGATCTTAAGGTCAATGTGGGAGGGAAGACAATGGGGGGGAGGGGGGGAGAGGGGGGAGAGGGGGGAATTTGGATGGTCATGTTTGGTCTCTGATGATTTCAAACATTCAACTGCTCAAAAAGTGAGGCTCACATGCACCTCCCTTGAGATTTACCTCTTGCAATACTGCCATTAATTACCACACCATGCTGGAACATATCAGAGCACCATTGGTGAATACATGAATGTAATCGCCTGAACAATTCATTCATGTTACTACATGGACTGCACGTTTAGGCGAATGATTTGGAAATTTCCACTTACAGAATGTCATTCTTTACCATATGATGAGTGTCCTCGGTTGACGTTCAATGCGCGCACGGCAGATTTCTCATAATGTCAGTAATTGAAATCTTTGAGGCGGACAGTGCACGTGTCACCCTTGACTAAATCCATAGTCAAGCGGCAAATGAAAGATGGACGTCCTCATTCATTTCCCAGGCACGTCGTGCTGTGACTACAACAGCAGCACAGACACCCTCTTCCCCGATTAGTAGCAGAGGATCCTTGGGACCGCACCACCGCAAAGCTTCTTCAGCTGCTTGTGCTTTGCATTCAGGGAGGTGTGTCACAGTTGAGTTGTACACAGTCAGCGTATCCTTTTCTGTTTTTTTTTTGTTTTTGTTGTGATGACGCTTTTAGGTATGTCTCGTCAGAGGATGGACAGGACTACACCACTTGGCTAGATAAGTCTCATATGTATGTTTTCCGTTGTCGTTTGGAGTCCTCTGCTAAGCGTCTAGCAGTGGCGGAGTGTTCCATGGTACGTTCCTCAGTCTCGAAAACTGGTTGTGAGGTGAGTGGTACCTAGATCATTGACACCGGTGCCACCCATCACAAGACCTGTCGTTGCGGTGACTTTGTTTTCCTTGTTCCCATTGGGTTTGTCTGGTTCATGCGCACAAAATATGTCAAGAGTGTTGGGGTTGTGGCGTTTGATTGTCCGTCTAGCCCCTTGTGTTTTTCTCATGTGCTCTTTCTTCCTACTCTTGAGCGCAGCTTGTTCTCTGTTTGTGCGTGCACCAGGATGGGACTTTTTTCAGAGCACTTTGCTGACTCAGTCACGATGATTACTTAAGACAGTCATCTTGTGCTGCTATGTGCCTTGTTGTGGATGACTAGTACCGCGCTGTTCGCTCTGCTCCCTTTGTCTCCTTTTGTTTGTCCCCAACTATGAGTGCATTCTTTACTGGTGTTCTCTCCCTTGAACATTAGCGCCTGCTCCACCATCGGTTGTGCAATGTGAGCTTGGACACAGTGTCCAAGCTCATTTAGACATAGCTAGCCCTCATTCTTGATGCGGATTCCTTAAAAAAGTTGTCCAGGACAGACTACCAGTTTTGCACTTGGGGAAAGATGCATCAGTGCACGTACTATGACCCCACCTCCCGGGTACTTCATTTGTTGTAGGTGGAACATTTGGACCTTCTTAGCCCTCGTCCAGTCAAGAATCTCTAATGTGGAGGTCAATACATCCACACCGTAGCTCAAGAGTTCATCTGGATGTGGTGGATCTACAGTATCCGCCACTGGAGTGATGCCAAAGGGCTATGTGCGTCTGTCTTGTGATGGATGAGCGTGAGTCTTGTCACAAACTACACACCTTCTGGTCTGACCATGCTGATAAGTTTTTGGGCAAGGCAGATTCATCCTTTACCAAACATGGTGTGTTTAAACAGCTCTCCGTCCCTACTACGCCCCAGCAGAATGATGTGTCCAACTCCCGGACTTGCACCGTACAAGATGTGCTTTGAGTACGTTCTTTCTGAATCTTTTTCCTTTGAGGACTTCCCCTACACAAGTTGGATGTGAAAAAACCTACCGCATGGTCTATTGCAGACCATGTCACCCCATACCAGCTATGATTTGGCCATCCCACCGTCCTTCATCTAGCTCACATATGGGGCTCCCTAACCCATGTCTGGTACACGGATTTTTTTTTTTTTGAGACTGTTTGCAAACCGTCTTAAAAAAAAAACTTTCAGATGGTTTGCAAACCGTCTTAAAAAGATTAATTCCACTGTGTACACGGAGGACTTGCAAGGGTGCAAGGTCTGACCCCAGTGTTGCATGTGTACCTTTCTCGGCACTTCCCCATGATTGAAGGCTTGTGGGTTTTGGACCCTACATGCCACCGCACTGTTGAGTTGGCCTCTTCTTTTAGGCTCTCACTTACTTGGACCTGTCCAGCATTCTTTCACGGGCCGCCGACCATATTCCCACATGTGTGGCTTCCCAGCTGATTGGGGAGTCTACGCATGTGGCTGGGTCCGTCTGGACCCCCTTACGTGTGGTCCGGTCTCCCACCATTGACGGCCCGGCCATCATGGTCATTGGTCAACTGACCTCTTCATTCCCCAAAGGCACACGTGGTCCTATACATGCATCAGTTCCCACTAGCTCACCCTGGAACTATGCCTACGTCAGTCCCCACTGGCACATCTAATCATGTACTTGTTCCAGTCCCCACATCTGGCATGAGCCTGCATCGGTCTCCCCATGAATTCCTCAGTATGAACCTGTCACTTCTATTGTTCCCATCCTTGTGTCTCCTACGGATACACTCTCTCCTTCTGTCTGCGATTCAGTAGCCCATGTGGTTGCTTCCCCTCCATTAGCTCCGCAGGTCAAAGTGAGCACTGCAACCTCCGCCTTTTACCATGAGCCAGATGGCCGTTTGCGGCCACTACCCTCTAGGGATCAGTGATCCATGGACTCAGCACCCAGAAGTCTTGTGTGCAGTGTTAAGATTGGTAAGCCGGGCACGAAGGCCCTAGCCCTTGGTACCAAGATGGGTTACAATGAGGTACACTCAACCTGCCTTTTCAGTCATGATCTGGTTTCTCGTGATCTATTTGTTTCTTGCAACACATAGTGTGTCGAGTCTCCAGCTCGTGCATGGAGGTCATTGTTGCAGATTGTAGAATGATATGCAGGGCGATGGATCTGGAAGAGCTACCACAGACACAATGGATGGGAGCTCTTTGACTTTGAAGATAGTGTTCTCGTAGTCAGATGCCGATTCTCAATGCATGTCTTTTTGCATGATCATACTTAGCGGAGCTTTCATGGTCGAGAACCCTTACGGCATATGTAAATATGCCGTGGAAAACAGTTTGCAAGGTCAAAGAATGATCCAATCTGCCCAATTTTTTTTTGGGCAAGGCCACTCCACTATGGCTTGGACCTTTTGTGGGTTGACCCGGATACCGTCCTTGCCAAGTATGTGTCCAAGGTATTCGAGCTTATCTTGTTTAATCTTTTACGGACTCACTTTCACATGAAACTTCTGTTCCAAAGGATCATGAGGACTTCACATAAATGCTCTATGAGTTCTCCCATTGACTTGGATAACTCCAGGGTCTCGTCCATGTAAACTGACTACGTTCCTTGGCAAACATTTTGTTCATTTCCCCCTGGGAGGTTGTTCGAGGTGTTTGTTAGCTCGAAGCACAGAACCCAAAATTGATAATATCCAATGTACTTCCAAAACGCTGTTTTGGGCCCATCATCTTCTGAGACGTGGATTTGATGGTACTCTTGAGACAAATCCAAGGAAAAGAGAGCATTTTCCCCTTGGAGTTGGTCGAACAGGTCCTCAATTCGAGGCAAGTGAATTCTGTTTTTCACCATCATGTTGTTTTGCGCCCGGTAGTCCACGTAACTGCGTAAATCATCCTCTTTTTTTTCACAAAAAGGATCAGCGCACCATACGGTGAGCTACCCAACTCCATCCACCCTTTGGAAGGTACTCTTTAGATTGATGTTTGGCATCTCGCCTTTCTGCTGGACTGTGGTAATACATGGGTCTAAACAGAGGATTCACCTCTGGTTGCTATAGAGTTGTGTGGCCCATGTGTCTTTCTAGTGGAAGCTCAACCGGTGGATCTTGGGATACATCCAAGAATTCAGCCAATATGATTTTGATCTCTTGTGGTGTGTTTTCTTTCATATTGTCATCCACTTTTTGTACATGAGCCAAGTTGTATCGACAACAGTGTGGAACATGTTACTTGACTTGCATCAGAGATAATCTGGCATGAAATTTCAATTGGTTCAATGACAAGTATGTAATCGCGATCAACATGAAGTCTCTCCCATTCAAATGATCAAGTACATTGGAAAAAATGACATCAGACCTTTTTTCTTTTTGGAGCCAATGATCGCCTAGTACCACATCAAATGGGTCAAGAAGTTTGAGTACCTTCAACTTGAAGCTATTTGTGTACCCTTGAATGCATATACCTGCTTTGTAGGTACCTATCAGGGGTACCATATGGTTTTAACCAACCACAATTGCACCATCCAATGGTTCTTACTTCAGGCCCACCTTTTCGGTAAAGCCAAGGCTAGGAAATGAGTCATCCTCTCCATTGTTAGCCAGTATGTTCATGGAAGCACCGGCTAGATTTTGAACTGCATTATCATGATGAATTCATCCTTCCAAGTGAAAAGGTCGATGATGGCAAACCGAGTTTTCAGTGAACATGGAATTGGTACGGCGGGCGCCGTAACTCCAACGATCAACCTACTTGGATCCAAATCTTGTAGCCACGTGTGAATCTGGCTAGCACCTTTGAGTCTTTGAATTTGACTGGATCCAAATCAGAGTTATGGTTGATTACCCCAAATTCACACACTTTATGATCAGTGTATCAGAAAGTGTATTTCTGCATGCAAACATTCTTTAACAAGACATCCACATGAATGCATGTCAGCAAAGCCCAGATATACATTCCTTGTAGAAAATGAAAACTAAAATGGGCTTTATGTGATGTTTAGTAGTTAATGTGGACAGTCCATGTTCTTTAGTTTGTTCACTTTCCAATACACTTGTCCATACACAGTTTCATGGGTGACACAATTGGTTATACATGCCAAATCATTGACCAAATGTACCTTGAACGAGATTAAGCTCATCACTATGAGAGGATTT
The DNA here is from genome assembly GCA_023375785.1 of Penium margaritaceum. Taxonomy (NCBI): domain Eukaryota; kingdom Viridiplantae; phylum Streptophyta; class Zygnematophyceae; order Desmidiales; family Peniaceae; genus Penium; species Penium margaritaceum. The sequence goes on from SZWC01010181.1 coordinate 28,630, forward strand.
GCTTCAATCATGTTTTCACATAGTTCATGCACGGTGCTCGGTGTTTCCACTACTTAGCATGTTAGATCATGCATCTCTTCCTGAGATGCAAGGTTTAGTGGGCAGTGACAATGAGCAAGTGCGGAGTGCAGTTCAATGAGAGATAAGAAAGAAACATAGAATTTATAATCATGAAATGTTCAAGTTGCTTTTCATCCTCATGTGAAAACATGAACCCACACTTCTCATCCACCTTCCATCTTGAGTGGTCCCCAGAATGTCACAAAGGGGTGGGGAAGTCCCGCATTTTGGCCTTGTCATTTTCCATGGCTGGACCCATTGCTGCAACCATGGTCCTGTCCACAGCCTTGTCTGCGGCCTCCTACTGCACCAGCCCCACAAGGTGCTTGGGCCGTAGCCAACTCCGTGACTCTTGTCCACCACTAGCACCCTTAGGGCCCCGAGCCCTAAAGTAGCTGGTTTCATATAGCTGTGGCAGAGTCTATCATGGAAGGCTGTGTTGCGACGCTGACACATCGTCTATAGCTTGTCATTGTTGTGGTTACGCTTGTGGTTTGGGACATTGTGCCCTTCAGATTTCTTTATGGGGGGGGGGGGGGGGGGGGGGGGGAGGGGTGGTTGCAGGTTGCTTATCCTTAAACCTGCCCCACTACCCGGCTGTCCCTCGAGACCTTGCAGCATCCATGCGGATGTCATGGCCTTGTTGTGCATGCATGTTTGGCCATACATCTGAGTAGTGCTCTGGGTTCACTGAATAAATTGCACTCATGTCGTTGCGTAATGCCCTTCAACTTGTCCAAACATGGCCCACTGCCATCATAGTTCTTATGTCCTTCAGCATGTTGCTAGCAAGAGCATCATACAAGTACTCCAATAGCATTCACTTCATGTACTTGAAATTCTGGGACCCATCATACTCGGTGAAGATTTTGGCTTCCTCCACGTGTGCAGCGAACTTGCTCAAATAGGCCTTGAGCAGGCTACCCAGCTGTTATTGAAGATGCACTGCACCTCCTCGTGCTCCGTACACTTCTTGTGCATGATATCTTAAAAGGCTTCCTATGGCATGGACTACTATTCCAAAAGTGGATATTGCACACCCCACTACTTAACCACGTACTTGAAGTATTCTTCCTCAAGTCGCATCGTGGCAAGGTCACCCCACTGACACAGATTGTGCTCCATGTGATTTAGCCAATTGGTCAGATTCACACCCTACCGGAAAACCTCCACACTGTGAAGGAAATATGTGTTCATAACCGGCCCAGATGTCTTCAAGTTATGCAACTCCTTGTTTCCAATAGTAGTGGCATCAGCATCTGCGGCACGCTGGGACTGCTGATGCGTCCTTACCCTAGTCACGCTCTTCAATGCCTTATTGAGGTCGTCACATCTACGGGTTTCTTCGTGTGCAGTTTGTGATTACGGTCAAGGTCCATGATACTTTGCCTGACGTGGGCTAGTAGGTTGAGGAATGCAAACCTCAACTCTTATGTCGTTAGAGACTAAGGAATAGCCTCGACAGACTTATGTTGTCCATGCACCTTTACCTAGTAAAACTTGGTGTGTTTTGCGTACTTGCCTCCTAAGTGTCCCACCTTCCAGAGGAAACTGTCATCTGTGGCAACATTGAAGTGGATGTGGGTCTGTCCCATCGCAACCACATCATCGGAAGGGAGGTCCTTCCCCAATCCTCATAATGGCATCACACATCCTCTGTTGGTGCTCATAGTTTCCATGCCACCTCGGTAGGCAACTCAGTAATCTTACGAAAACAGGAGCAAGTTGCCTTGAATGTAGCATTGTCTGGCTTGTGCTCACAATAACTTCATGTGTGGTTGCTTTTGGCACCTTTATTGCTTTAGGCAGCCTCGGTGCTATTGGTAGCTTCATGCGATTTGGCAGGTGCCTTGCCTCTCTCAAACAACCGGCTTGAGTTTGTTCTAAGATGATGTTGATGATTGCAATCCTTGTTTTCTTTGCCGTTGTTGATATCTTGCTCCTCATCGCGGTCCACTTTTGGGTGGGTCCTCATTGTATGGGATTCATTCATGTGCACATTGACATGCTCACCGAGCACTTTTCCGACTAGAGCACGCTTCTCGTTTTATGTGGGTTGCCTTCGGCCATACGGTTTCTCCAAAAAACTTGGATACCATGAAGGGTATGTGGTAAATCTGTCACCACCTTACCCTTGTTGATCTTCAACAGAACGGTACTTGCCATACCGTTGAGACACCTCTTGTGTGAGCAGTGCTCATGACCTCAAAGAGGTATCACCCCTTCTTGGTGTCATTAATCTCACAATTGGTGAGGCACATATGGCATCAGTTCTATTTTTTGAAGCCACCACATACGGCACAACCATGCGGTAATCAATTGATTTTTCCTAGGTTACTACGGTCAGCACAATCATGTGGTAAAAAATACAATATCTCTATGTTACCATGGTCAACACAAGCATGTGAGTTCAAGCTGGGCTCCTAAGCTGTGACTCATTGTACTAGGATTTCTATGGCCCTAGGAAAACATGAACATAGAAAACTGGACAGAACACTACAATGTGGGCATAGCCCAAAATATGAGGAGGAGGAAAAGAGGGGCACTTACAGTCCAGAAGATACATCCCCACATACTCCTTTCTCACTCCTCTTTTCCTCTCCTTTGTCTTCACAGCTTTTTTGGTCACTTATTGAGTTCTCTTGATGCGCCTCGTGCCTCCTTGGACGCATCTCCGTTGTGCCCATGGCAACAAGGAGGCCTAAAAAATCCCAACGTGCCGCCTTCCTTTTTAAGTTTTTCACTCATGCCATGAGAGTCCCTAGTCTTAGGGAGGAGCAATGCTTCATTTTTTTGTTGAAGGAGGGAGAAGGAAAATTTGAAATAGGAGGAAAACTGGTGGTTTAGGATTGCGTACTCCCCATCCCCTGCACAAAAGATACGACTAGCCTCTTGAGGAGGAGGAGAAGCTAAGAGGAAGTTGCAAGAATAGAGCTCCTCAAGAGATTTCCAACGCATTTTTGGTGCTTAAAATGGTTGACATGTAGGCCATGCCCCCCTTTTGTGTTTCTGGTATTGCTTTAGCTACTTTTGGCATTTTATCTACACCAAACCCATCCGAACTGTCAAACCCTTGGTTTTGTGGGTCATCCTGCTCTGAGAACCACTTTCATGTGTCAAGTCTCCAGCTCTTACACAAAGTTCGTCATCAGCATTCACAGAATGACATCCAGAGCCTTATGAAGGAATTTTCCCCATGCATCATTATGGGGGAAACCCTCCTCAACAACACATGTACGGAGACAGAAATAGTTCGATTCTCCAGAGCCCAATTTCCATTTTTGTCTCGTCCTTTCATTCTGGGTCCCAAACAACAGAGGTTTACCTCAAACTGTTGATTTGGTACCATTTTTCCATGTTTCAAACTTGAATTCTGTGTTAAATGAAATCGAGTTTTGTTTTCTACGCGATAGTATGAAATTGTCGCGTGCGAGGCATGTCTGATGATTTCGTGCTGACCTCTCTCGTGCACATCACATTCTTGCTTGGTCTCTCAATCCCTCGTCCTCTCACTCTCCCTAGCAAGGAGGGCAAGTGAGGGCAAGGCCAAGGAGATAAGGGACTTTCCCTCAAGGCCCTCGTGGACTCATTGCCACTTTTTGATCCACCAACTCAAACAACGGCTTGTGGCGCACCTAACCGGTTGTGGGCCACCCAACCGGCCGGCCACCAGCCGCTTAGCGGCTAATGAGTGGCTTGCCACTAGCCAGCCTTGCAATAGTGAGGGGTGGTTACAAACCACTACCTTGATTCAGCGAGGTGGGAGGGCCGAACCGGCCCTCCCGCTACATGACATGTTAGCCGACCTTGCTGTGGATAGATCCACACCAGATGCATGTGCCCTGGTCACCCCGATTTCCCCCTCGATGGTTCCTAATGCATGCACATTGATGGAAGCACTCTCGGCAGTATATGGGATATTGTTTTGTGCGTCTTGTGACGATGGCTCCAGAGCCATCCGAAAGCATGGTGTATGTGATCTTACAGATCTTCCACGTGTATGGAGGGCCATATAGGCCAAGTGGGTCTTTTGCAAGAAAGTGAAGCCTGATGACGCACTAGATCACTACCGATTGACAGCCAAGCATCAATGCGCCGGATAGCAACGTTCTATAAAAGGGGTCCCGAAATTGGAGGACGCTGACCGCTCTTGGTATTGCAACCAAGATAACATATCACCCTCGAATGAGAGATCCACACTTTAGGTTTGTTCGGTTTGCAACTTCACAAAATCTGTATGAAGGTCTTTAGTGTCTACCCTTGGTTGGACACTCTGTGAGGATTCCCAAAGGTAAGAACTCTAAATGGATGCATGTAGGGCACAGGATTTAGTACTTGCATAGCGATGCTAATGCTTCTTCTTGCTCTGGCTCCACAGGAGCCAACCTCAACCTACACTCCTACTTGGCACGTCCTGAAACCGCTAAGTGTCATCCTCAAGGTAGGCTCTAGTAAGCTTCCTATGAGCTTCCTAGTTAGCTTCCTAGAAGATTCCTGTCCCATTTTGGGCCACAAAGAAAACTACGGCCGTTGCGGAGTTTGAACCCGAAACCCATGAGCTCCAGTGCCTATTCCAACTACGCCATAAAGGTGTGTTTCCTATGATGATCTCCAGGGAACATACCCATCACGGGCACTGCATTCGTGGCCTATATGAGAATAAACAAAGGGGATGTACTCCATAGAGCAGTTCATGCCTTCTCTCTCCGTGCAGCCAGCCAGCCAGTGGACAAGGTGCATACCATGCAACAAATCTTTCCCTTGCACCTCTGTCCATCTGTCATTCACTGCACTCCATCAATGTGATAGGGCTCATCGATCCTCTGCCACACTCCTCATGTCGAACCCATGAATTCCTTCATGGTGCAAGTCGCTCTCCAACGGCTTGGTCATGCAGACAGCAGGCATGCTCTTGGTTCCGCACTGCTGCAAGTCCACCACGTTCTTCATGACCAGGTCATGTGGGTAGTGGTGACGTATGTCAATCTGCTTTGTTTTCCAGGAGATGACCTCATCTTCAGCCATCAAGATGGCGCTCATGATGTCCACGTGTACGATTGTGGTGTCTTTCTTTGGCAGTGTCATTTTTTCAAGCAAGCTGCGCAACCACAGATTCTCCTTGCACAACTCAGATAGAGCAACCTACTCTGCCTCAATCGTGGACACAAAAACATATTCCTCCTTCCTGCTGGCCGATAAGATGGCAGCGCCATTCAAGATGCACACATATCCAGAGGTGGATTTGTGGTTGTGAAGACTTTCTCCCCAGTTAGCGTCGGTGCAGCACTCCAGGCGGAGGGGGTCCGTACCTTCTTGGCCTCCAACGACGAGGCCCATGAGACGCATCTTCTGTAGGTAGCACAAGATATGCTTGAGTACTTTCCAATGCTGTGGCCCTGGGTTGGCCACACACCTACTCACTTGTCCCACAGCATAGCACATGTCAGGACGAGTCCATGCTATGGCGTACATGATGCTACCCACGGTGGACTTGTAGGGGATGTCTTGCATCTCCCTTCATTCTACTTTGTTGCTTGGCGACAGACAGGTCTTCAGCTTTGTATCGGTTTTCATTGGTGTGCTGACGGATTTGCACTCTTCCATGTGATAGCGCTTCACTACCTCACCAATGTATTTGGTTTGGTTGAGCTCGCTTGTGCGTGCTGCTCGGTTACGTTGAATGGCGATCCCGAGGTAGTAATCAAGAGGACCCATGTCCTTCATCTTGAACCTTTTGCTAAGGTCAGACTTCAGCTCATACATCAGCTCAAAATAGGACAAGAAGATGATCAGATCATCCACAGAGAGTGCAACCAGCATCAGCCCTCCCCCATCATCGCGCATGTACATGCTTGGGTCATTCTGGTAAAACACAAAGGAGAGGCCGGTCATGAAACCGTCAATCTCTTTGAACCACACCCTTAGGAACTGTTTTTATCCGTAGAGCGCTTTCACCGACTTGCATATCTTGGTCTTGGGAGCTTTGACACCTTTGGGCACCTCCATCAGCACTTCCTTGTCAAGGTTCCCATAAAGGAAAGCTGTTGTGACGTCCATTTGGTGTATCTCCAGGTTTTTTGTCGCTGCAATGGTGAGGAGAGAGCAGATTGAGGCAAAGATCATGATGGGTGTGAAAGTCTCGTTTTACTCAGAGCCCGGGCGTTGGGAAAGCCCTTTAGCCACTACCTTCGCCTTGAACTTTTTGATGCTGCCATATTGCCTCTTCTTCACTTGGCTGACCCACTTGCGTCTCACCACGTGGGCCTTTTTGGGTCTACCTAACAGCACCCACGTGCCGTTCTCTTCAATGGACGCGAGCTCGCTGTCCACTACCTCCTTCTACTTGGCCGCATCCGGTCTGTTCATCGCCTCCGCCACTGTGGATGGCTCTATTGAGCCATGCACAACCAACTAAGGCTTGTGCAATCATCCTCAGACCGCAAAGGTAATTTCTTTGGTCGCAAACTGTACTGAGTTGTTGGTGCGGCTTCTTGCTTTGCTGCTGGTGCTACCATAGGTGGTGGTGAGTCGTCGTCATCGTCGGAAGAGTTGTTAGACTCCATGTCAGACTCGGAAGCCTCAGACGCCTCAGTATCTGCGTCCATGTCAGATGCTGTACAGCTGCTCTCCCATTCCCACCACCTCCTGGCAAAGCAAGCCAGTTGTCGGGTGCTTGGTCTCCGTACTTAAGCAACACTATCCACTCTCCCGCCTTGGGAGCGAGGATAAGTTCCACCATGTCTATCTTTCCAAGGGTGTACTTGTTGACCTTGGCGTCGCGGCTCCTCACGAGCTTACATGCTACCTGCTCCCAAATCCAATAGGCTTTGTGTGACGTGTCATATACAGCCATGACACACTTCTTGGAATGTGTGTTGAGCTTGCCTCCACCCTCTCCTGATTGGATCTTCACCCATGCGGTTGACCCAAACATCTTGAGATGAGAGTCGTAAGGTTTCTTTCCCGTCCATGCTTCCTGTGGGGTCTTCAGCTGCTGGTCTTGCTCCTTTCCAGCCTTCCACAAGGTGGTTGCTTGTGTAAGGTTAAAGAGGTCACAGACCGTTGGTGATCCTTCCGCTCAAAAGGGAGGTGGGAGCTTCGCGTCGAAGAGCATGCTTCGCACCATGCGGAGCAGGGTCTGGTTCATCCTCTCGGGGTACACCGTTACCTTGGGATTTGTAAGGGTTGGTTTTCTTGTGGCAGATTCCAAGATGCTTGAGCCAAGGCTTGCATGCCTTGTACTCACTCCCGTTTTCATTTCTGAGCAATTTCACATTTTTTGGAATGTTTGCCCCTCTGCTATGGAACGAACTCAAGGAGCTTTGTTTTGACCTCTCCCTTGGTTTTGAGGAAGTAGATTCATATCTTACGGATGTGGTCATCGATGAAGGTCAGGAAGTACTTGCTTCCTCCGTTAGACATCGTGTGGAAGGGTCCTCACACGCCACTGTGGATCAGGTCCAAGACATTCTCCACTTGTTGATCTCTTCTCCCAAACTGCTTCTTCTTTGGCTTCACTTGTAAGCATGGTTCACACAATGTACAACCTTCTCCGTGCTTCATGGTACACCCTTCCATTTTTCGGACCACCTCTTGCTTATGCATCTTCTGTAGCATGCTGTTGGCCAAGTGGCCAAATCGCTAGTGCCACAGCTCAGCGGCAATGTCCTTGGTTAATGTGACGGCCACAGCGGTCGCTGGCGATGCATCATTTTGCTTCCATGCCACTGTCTCGGTGGCACATGCTAGTCCCTTATCCGATGCCTTGGTGACCTTTGCTTGAAGCACGCAGAGGTCGTCGTCTCTTTGAAGTAGAAGCATGAAGTTGTCTTTAGTATACAAAATCTTGATGTCCCTATTTTTTAGGGCCACGAATTCCTTGTTGTTGAACACCACGGTCATGTTGTTGTCGGTGATTTGTGAGACTGACAATAGGTTCGCTGCAAAGGAGGGCATGTCCACCACCTTTTACAGATTGACCTCGTTCTTGGCTCCGTTCATGTTGAACGTGATCACCTTGTCTCCTTCGGCCCTGGCTTGGAGGATGCCGCCATTTGCACACTTGATGCGTTTGTCAGACTTGGCCATGGAGACAACTCCACCCTTCTGTTTTCAGGTGTGTGGTTGGTGTCCAAGTAAAGGGCGAATGCCCCGGGGCTAAAGAGGGCTTCCCCATGCATGGACAACCCTTCCGCCATCATGTTGGTGAGCTCTTTCTTCTCCTTCCCACCCTTGTTTTTACCTTCGTTCTTGGGACTACGGCAGTCCCTAGCCCAGTGCCCAGCCTTGCTAAAGTGGTGAATGTTTCTGGGCTTCTTAGAACTCCTCCTACCACCATTTTCTTTTCCTCCACCACCACTGCTTCAGCTACTTCCTTGACTGGAGCAGGAGCTTGCACCTTGTCAACCAAAGCAAGGGGCATAGGCTGAAAGATTTGCCTCACTGTTACAGTGCCACATGGACTCGTTGCACACATGTTTAGTGATAGCCTCATACGTCAGATCGTCTTCCTTCCAGCCGTCATGTACAGTGAGCAAGGTCCCCCAACTTTCTGACAGCGCCATGAGAAGGATTGTGGCACGCATGTCCGAGTTGAGTTTCCATTCCATTTATTGGACCTCTAGCAACACGTTGACAAAAGACTGCAAAAATGCAGGCATCAATTCTCTTTCGCTCATCCTCATCAACATCAACCTTCGGAAGATGAAAATTCGGTTTGCTAGGCTGTTTGATTGATGCACCCATGAGAGTTTCGTTTAGGCCTCGGCGGTAAACGTGCATTTTGTGATGTGGGAGTGTTGACTCTCGTTGAATGACGTCACAAGTATGGCAAGATTCATGTTGTTCTTTGTCCTCCATGCTGCAAGTTTAGTCGCATACGTAGCCATTGTCGCATTGGCGGGTGCTGTCTCCTTCCCTTTTTGGATGTCAAGGTAGCCACACACGTTCATGAAAATCTTTAACTGCAATTTCCACAAGGAAAAATCTGTCCCTTGGAATTTGGACATACCTGCCTCGAGGCAGGCTTGAGTCGGATCCGCCAGTTTTTGTAGTTGCTCGTCTTCTCTGCTTCGTTGAGGCATATGAGGCTGATAAGGCTACTGACTACAACCATTTGCTGTTGGTTCCTTTGCATACCCCTCCTCCCAATGCTGGCCTAGGACTATGGTACCGTCATGAGAAAACAGACTTGGGGTCGTACCACCTGGTGAAGGGTTAGATCTTTATCCCGTTGGGGCTCAAGGGTATTTTCCATCATTTACAGAGGTATTCCTTGTCCCGTAGTCCGCCACGTGCATGCACCCTACCTGAAGAAGCCGATGCAGCAGATGGAACCCTCTAATCTTCGTGTCCTTGTTGTACCTGTGCGCACTGCAAGACCACGCACGAGTCGGTCTTGGAAGCATGCCTTAGAACCAGAAGTGTGGGCCCATAACCCTTTGTCAATGTACCGGATAGCAATGGTCTAGAAATTGGGTCTCAACATGGGAAGCCACCTACCGCTCCTGGAATTGCAACCAAGATAACATGTAACCCTTGAACGAGGAATCCACACTTAGGTTTGCAACCTCACAAAGTCCGCATGAAGATTTTCAGTGTCTACCTTGGTTGCAAACTGTGTGAGGAGTCTTAAGGGCAAGAACTCAAAATAGGTGCATGCATGGTACATGCTTTTATACTTGCAGAGCTTTGCTAATGCTTCTACTCGCAGTGGCTCCACAGGAGCCAACCTCAACCTACAGTCCTACTTGGCGCGTCTTGATGCCTCCAAGTTTCACCCTCAAGGTAGGATCTAGTAAGCTTCCTATAAGCTTCCTATTTAGCTTCCTAGAAGCTTCCTGTCCCATTTTTGGCCACAAAGAAAACTGCGGCTGTCGCGGAGATTGAACCCGCGACCCATGAGCTCCGGCACCTGTTCCAACTAGGCCATAAAAGTGTGTTTCCTATGATGATCTGTAGGGCACATACCCATCACGGGCAGTGCATTCCTGGCCTATCTGAGATCAGACCAAGGGGACGTACTCCTTAGAGCAGTGCATGCCTTGTCTATCCGTACAACCAGCCAGCCAGTGGACAAGGTGCATTCCATTCAACACCAAGGACTTCTAACATGTCAAGGTTATTTATTTCACCAATACCATTCTACACATTCTTTGTATGAGCACATCTTGTGCTCCATTCAGCATCGTAGCTCTGCATGACCAAGATTTGTACCAGATGGATGTGAACAACACAATCCTTCACTAGACTCTAAATGAGGAAATCTACATGGTCCAGCCACTTGGCTTCAAGGCCTTGTAACGCCTCAGGTAGTTATACAAGTTCTGAAGTAAGAGATGAACGACATGTTGAATAGTGCTGGATACATGTAGAGTGGTGCCCGTTTGTCTTGAACACTATACCGTTATTGTGGTCTATGTCAATGACCTCCCGATTGTGTGTTCTTTAAAGGAGGCTGTGAAGAGGGCAAAGGCAGTCCTCCAGAATGCCAATAGGATAAAGGATATTGCTCCCACAGTTGTATATCTTTGCATGGACATCGTGCGTGACCACCGACGGTGGACACTCTTGTTGCGCCATGCATGCTACACTCGTGTTGTGGAGAAGCAGTTGATTGATCTTCTCGGTGTAGTTCCCACAACAAGAATCGGCTCAAGTATTTGCTCGAACGTGCTTGACGTCTTGACAGGTTCGGTTGCGTTTGGAAAAACACCAATGGATGGTGGTCAGCCACAACCGTCACACCCCCTTCAGCGCCCTTGAGGTAGCAATGCCACATCTTGAATGTGTGTACCACTGCGAGAAGCTCTTGATCCCCACTCGTATACCACGTCTCAGCAGGGATGAGCTTCCGGCTCTCATATGCAACTAGGTAATCGTTCAGCATGAGGACTGCTCTAAGTCCGACTACCGATGTATCACATCGCATTTCCCACAGTTATGATGGGTGCTTCTACACTGAGTTACGACCAAAACTATGGTTTGAGACCTGGTTTTAGGACAAAATGACCCTGCCATGTGTGTCACCTGCAATGCGCTATAGTACATATTTATGCCGTGAACTTGTCAGTTATCACTCTCTCTGTGCAGTTTATGTAGGTAGTCAGAATGATGCTAGGGAATGAGCACAAGGGAGGGAGTGAGTGAGTGGGAGTAAGAGATGCCATGTTTCAGTTGCAAAGCTCACTTAGAAGGTAAGGAAACAAGTGATGGGCAGGTGGGACAGGAGTAAACTCAGGCCGGTGAGCGAGTCCCACCTCAAGCACCAAACACGAGGTGGGATCACTGCCAACTCTGGGATTGAGCCAGACCTCACTAGATATAGATATGGGAGCGGCTGCTGCTGGACAAATTCCGGAAGCATGACCCCAGCAGGATCAACACCCGGCAACTAGTCATGCAACCCAAAAAAAAATGAGCCTGCAGAATTCTCCACATCTTCCAGAATTGTACCAGGTGAGCTTTTGTAACAGTAAATGTATTTGTGAGAATTCAAAGAATGGCTGGCTGGCCCACGACACAAGCACTAAGTTATCCAAGTGGCTCAAGACGACAAGACCATCATTGGGCTTGAACAAATTGACTCTTCAGGGGGCCACTTGATTTTCTTAGCAGCCATGTTCATTCAATAACCGGTACATATCCGTGTATGTGTAGAGACTAGTGGGCAGAAGACAATGTATTTGTAAGTCAGCACTTGAAAACCAACACCAAAACCTCCCCTGCCCCACAGACAAAGAAAGACACAAGCAACCATGTATGACCAATATCCTCACCCGTGAAACTGTGTATTGAAGAGTGTATTGGGAAGTGCACAAACTAGTGAACATGGACGGTTCGTAGAAACTACTAAAAATCACACAAAGCCCATTATCATTTTCATTCTATGCAAGGAATGTATACATGGGCTTTGCTCACATGCATTCATGTGGATGTTTTGTGAAAAATGTTTGCATACGGGAATACACTTCTTGATACACTGGTAAAAAAGCGGGTAAATTTGAGGTGATTAACCATAACTTGCGGTCTCAGCAGGCTGACTTCTTGTCAAAGGCACTAAGCTCTGGTTCCTTCATGTTTACTGTGCACGCCGTTAGTGTGACATGTACACCCTCTGCACCTGATGGATTTTGAATGCCGTTACCCTCTTGCCCTTACATGTACACTGCCCCTCTATGTGAATCATATGGTGACTCTTGTTGCTTGCAGTTTTGGTTAATCACCAGAGCTGAAACCAGAGCTGAGTGCCTTTGTCAAGAAGTCAGCCCATTGATACCGCGTGTCTACCCAGACGACCTTCACGACCCCAGTGGTGATACACTCATGAACAAAGTGATGCTCAACACTGACGTGCTTGGCACGTGTGTGGTGCATGTCGTGATTATCAAATAACTGCCTTTCTACTCTTGTTACCACAGCGTAGAGTGATGCAGTGAATGGGGACACACAGCTTCTGCAAGAGCCGAAAAAGCCAGAAACTCTCGCACATACCAAAGCTAAGTGTGACACAATTAGCTTCACTCGAGCTGTGAGAAACACAACCCTACTTGCCACTTTTATAGGACACCACTGTACCTCCAACAAGAAAGACGTATCCAGACCGTCTGCGCTCATCAGTGTCATATGCCCAGTTTTTGTCCCAAGTGTACTGAGGGCTGTACACAATACCACGACCCATTTCATACTGTCCATAGTGCGTACCATACATCATGCTGTGCGGGCTTGAGATGACACTGCCACAGACACTGTGAGAACAACGATATGTAGTTAAGAGCAAATACAAAATATGCACGAGTTGTGGTAGCGAGGTACATCAAGGACCCAATGATGCGGAGGTAGTCAGTGACATCGGTCCCCCCCCCCCCCCCCCCCCCCCCCCCCCCCCATTCATTTTTTTGAGAAATATCTGACCGGCTGTGGTCATTGGCGTGCTCGCCGGTGGGATTGCTGAAAGTAAGGGAGAAAAATGCTTTCCAAGACCACAAATGTGAATAGCCTAGTGCACATGTTGTATTCGATTTGGTCAAGCCCGTTCAAGCTCCATACGGAGCAGGACCAAGGCCCTTCATCTTGTAGATAGACTGATGCATGGACTTGAAGACTTGCACAATAGAGGAACTTGAGGAGGCAATGACCAAGTCATCAACAGAGACAAGGAGAGAAAAACAAGGGAGGATGGAGGACCGATTGACAATACAGGGTCAATTGTGCTCTGTTGAATATCACTCATCTCAAGTGTGGAGGTGATCTCCATGTTCTAACATCAAGTAGACTACTTCAGCCTACAAAAGGATTTTCACAAACGTCAAACCTTCCTGGTGCCATTGGTAAACCATGGGGGCTATACCATGTAGATCTCCTCATCTAAGATACCATGCAAGAAGGCGTCATTCACATCCATCTGATCAAGTTCCCAATCATGGTGTGCCACCAGACGGAAAAGAGCATGAGTAATTATATAGCATCCAACAGGTACTCATTCAAGTCGATACCAGGGACCTGTGAGAAGCCCTTGGACATAAGCCGTGCATTGTAAAAGTAAAAAAGAATTATTGGACTTCAGCTTACGATGAAACATTCACCTGGCTGAGACAACCTTGCGCCAACGCGGCAAGTCAACGAGCTCATACACTCCATCCTCCTGCAAGGCGCCCATCTCCTCCTTCATGGAAATCTCCCAGAGGGATGAGTCAGCCACACGTGCCTCTTAGACTGTAGTGGGTTCAGGGTCCAAAAGAAAGAGGCCACTAGCAGTGAAGCAGAAAGCAATATCGCCTACCATAGAGGCGTCAATGGAGCTCTGGAACTCCTCAGAGATGAATGAGTATCTGAGAGCGGTGTCAGGATGGATGAAACCAACACCCAGACCGTACAAGGCAGTGATGGTGAGATCCAAGGCACAAAGGCTGGGGTCACCTGACACAATACCACCGTGGAAAGGAAGTCCACGACAAGATGGGCACAGGTGAGGACACAGGAGAGTGAGCACTCAGGACGAGGAGGACTGAGCAAGAGATGGAGTGGGAAGAGAGGGTGGACCAGTAAAGGGAGATGAAGAAGAAATAGGAGGTGGTGAGGAAAGGGAAGAGGAAGTGGAGAGACCATCAGGTCCCTCGGCAGAGGGAGGTGTAGGATGAGGTGCTAGGTGTAGCATGCGCACCGTAAGTACGTACAATATCATTCCCACTGTCCTGATCTCAGGAGGCAGTAGGCACGACAAGCGTGGCACCCACCCCACCCCCTCCCAAACAAGAGAGCGGGACAAGGGAATAAGTAGAGGCAAGGCAATGGAGATTGCGCTCAAACACTGACAAAAGAGTAGCGCATCATGAGACTCAAGAGCATCATAACGAGAGGGATCCAAAAACCTCCAGGCCTTAGAGTGGGAAGACACACAGAGAGAGACATAGAGACACCCAGGACTAGAAACTTTGCCACCACACAAGTTTGCACGCATTCAGATTGCAGCAACAGAGCCCTAGACACGAGCAAGGCAAAGGTCACCACGAGAACTATTCCAATGCTGGTAAGAAGTGATGTCATGAGGGAGAGGTCCATGGAGGACCCGATTCCACACCCATGCCACGTAAGACATATCCTCAAAGGCAAAAAGAGGAGGATGTGCCGATCCAGTAAGGAGGGACTGGACACCATCAGCAATGGGACAGTTCCACCTTCAAACACACCATTCTTGTGGGATTTGTAGGAAGCTGAGCATTCCATGTTGAAATAGTATGCACCTTGTCCACTGCCTAGCTGGCTAGTTACACATACAGACAAGGCATGCACTGCTCTATGGAGTATGTCCCCTTGGTCTGTTCTGAGATGGGCCAGGAATGCACTGCCCATAATGGGTATGTCCCCTGTGGCTCATCATAAGAACCATACCTTTTTGGCTTGGTTGAATAGGCACCGGAGTCTCAAACAAAAGGTCGCGGGTTCAAACCCCGCGACGGCCGCAATTTACTTTGTGGCCAAAGCTGGGACAGGAAGCGTCTAGGAAGCTTACTAGAGCCTGCCTTAAGGATGACACTTGGCGGTCTAAGGACGCGCCACGTAGGACTGTAGGTTGAGGTTGGCTCCAGTGGAGCCACTACAAGCAGAAGCTTTAGCAAAGCTCTGCAAGTATAAAAGCCTGTACCTTGCATGCATCCATTTACAGTTCTTGCCTTTGAGACTCCTCACAGAGTGTCCAACCAAAGGTAGACACTAAAGACTAACATGCGGACTTCGTGAGGTTGCAAACAAAACGAACCTGAAGTGTGCATCCCTCGTTCGAGGGTGATATGTTATCTTGGTTGCAATACCAAGAGCGGTTGGCGGCTTCCCATGTCGGGACCCGTTTTCTAGACCGTTGCTATCCGGCGCATTGGCATTCCACACGCACGCCACCAGAGGAAACAAAATGTGAGTTGGGGCAAAAACAATTCACCACCACAATCAGAGCGAAACCTGCGTAGATGGCGCTGACAGGCATGCTTGGCCTGAGGAAGTCATTCCTCAAGCACGCCTGTCACATCACTCTTCTTAAAACAAGCAAAGACCCAGCAGAAACATGAAAATTCATCAGTGAGATAGAGAACATAGCAACCAAGGACACCCAAAAAGTCATAGGGTAGGGGCCCCGCGACGTCAGCGTGTACAAGCTCAAAAGGATGCAAGGTGATGTGATCAGAGGTGGAGAAAGGAGAGCGTTTTATCTTGCCTCAATCACACTCAAGAAAATCGGCATGGTTGGATGAAGGACACGAAATCAAGGCCAGGAGCAGGACGGAAGCGCAGGAGACTGTTAATGGTCGCAATGTGATGGTGATAGAGACGATGATGTAGGAGGTGAGTGCGCTGTATCACGCGAGGGTGATATGTTATCTTGGTTGCAATACCAAGAGCGGTTGACGGCCTCCTATGTCGGGACCCGTTTTCTAGACTGTTGCTATCGGGCGCATTGACAAAGGTTCATGGGCCCACACTTCAGGTTCTAAGGCTCGCTTCCAAGAACGACTAGCGTGTGGTCTTGCAGGGCGCACAGGTACAACAGGGACACGACCATCGGACAGCTCCATCCGCTCCATCCGCTCCATCGGCTTCTTCATGTAGGGTGCGTTCACGTGGCGGACTAGGGGACGAGGAACAGCTCTGTCCATGTTGGACACGACCCTCAAGCCCCAACGGGATTACGCTCTACCCCTTTCTAGAAGGTGGTACGACCCCGAGTCCGTTCTCTCTCGAAGGCACCATCGCCTTAGGCGATCATCAGCGGGAGGGGTATGCAACGAAATCAACTGCACCTTTGACAACGGTCGCAGTCAGCAGCCTCATCAACCTCATCAGCCTCAACAAAGCAGAGTAGCAGCGAAGCAGAGAAGGTGAGCAACCACAGGAAATGGCGGATCCGAGTCAAGCCCGCCTTGAGGCGTGTATGTCCAAATTCACGGGGGTAGGGTTTTCCTTGTAGAAATGGCAGTTTGAGATTGTCATGAGCATGCGTGGCTACCTTGACATCCTAAAAGGGATCCAGACAGCACCCGCCAATGCCACCATGACGACGCATGCGGCTGACCTTGTAGCATGGACGATGAAGAACAACATGGCTCTCGCCATTCTTGTGACGTCCATCAACGAGACTCAACACTCCCACATCACAGGATGCACGTTGGCTGCCGAGGCCTACGCAAAACTCACACGCGTGTATCAATCAAACGCCCTAGCAAACAGACTCTTCATCTTCCAACCGTTGATGTCGATGTGGGTGAGCGAAGGAGAATCAATAC
>SZWC01010181.1:45595-71657 GCA_023375785.1 Penium margaritaceum
GGATCCAGACAGCACCCGCCAATGCCACCATGACGACGCATGCGGCTGACCTTGTAGCATGGACGATGAAGAACAACATGGCTCTCGCCATTCTTGTGACGTCCATCAACGAGACTCAACACTCCCACATCACAGGATGCACGTTGGCTGCCGAGGCCTACGCAAAACTCACACGCGTGTATCAATCAAACGCCCTAGCAAACAGACTCTTCATCTTCCAACCGTTGATGTCGATGTGGGTGAGCGAAGGAGAATCAATACCCGTATTTTTGCAGTCGTTCGACAACGTGCTGCAAGATATCCAACAAATGGAATGGAATCTCGACTCCAATATGCGTGCCATGATCCTTCTAATGGCGCTACCGAAAAGCTGGGGGTCCTTGATCCCCATATTTGGTGGTTGGAAGGAGGAAGATCTCACATACGAGGCTGTCGCCGAACACGTCCGCAACGAGTCCATGCGACGTAGTGGCGCTGAGGCAAACATCTCAGCCTATGCCTCTCGCTTCGGTGGACAAAGTTCAAGCTCTCGCTCCAGTCAAGGAAACAGCGAAAGCGGTGGCGGTGGAGGAAAAGGCAATGGTGGCGGGAAGAGTTCCAAGAAGTCCAGCAACTGTCACAATTGTGGCAAGGCTGGGCACTGCGCTAGGGACTGCCGTAGTCCCAAGAAAGAAGGCGGGAACAAAGGTAGAAAGAAGAAGAAGGAGCTCACCAACATGATGGCTAGGGGGCTGTCCATGAAGGGAGCAGCGATCCTTAGGCCCGGGGCATTCGCCCTTGACTCGGGCACCAACCAACACTCATCAAAAGAGAAGGGTGGATTTGTCTCCATGGCCGAATCTGTCATGCGCATCAAGTGTGCAAACGGCGGCGTCGTCCAACCATGGGTGAAGGGGACAATGTGATCACGTTCAACATGAACGGTGTGGAGAAGGCAGTCAACCTTCAAAAGGTGGTGTACATGCCCTCCTTTGCAGCTAACTTGCTGTCCGTGTCACAAATCACTGACAACAACATGACAGTGGTGTTCACCAACAAGGAAGCAGTGGCCCTAAAAAACGAGGACATCCAGATTTTGTACACCAAAGACAATCTTATGCTTCAAGTTCCAAGAGTCGACGGCCTCTATGTGCTTCAAACCAAAGTCACCAAGGCGTCGGATGAGGGGCTTGCATGTGCCACCAAGACAGTGGCACCGGAGCCAAAGGATGCACCACCGGCGACCGCTGCGGCCGCCACATCAACCAAGAAAAATGACGCTGAGCTATGGCACCGGCGATTTGGCCATGTGGCCAACAGCACGTTGCAAAAGATGCAGGAGCAAGAGGTAGTCCGTACAATGGAAGGGTGCACCAAGAAGCATGGCGGAGGGTGTGCATTGTGTGAACTATGCCTCCAAGTGAAGGCAAAGAAGAAGCCGTATGGGAGAGGAGGTCAACGAGCGGAGCACGTCTTGGAACTGATACACAGTGACGTGTATGGACCCTTCCGCACACCGTCTAACAGAGGAAGCAAGTACTTCCTGACCTTCATTGACGACCACAGCCACAAGTTGTGGATCTACTTCCTCAAAACAAAGGGAGAGGTCAAGGAGAAGCTCCTCGAGTTCTTCACCATGTTGGAGTTGCAAACGTCCAAGAAGGTGAAGACGCTCCGAAGTGACAACGGGGTTGAGTACGAGGCATGCAAGCCTTGGCTCAAGCATCATGGCATCCGCCACGAGCAAACCACCCCTTACAACCCCCAAAGCAATAGCGGTGCCGAGAGGATGAACCAGACCTTACTCGGTATGGTGCGAAGCATGCTCTTCGACGCCAAGCTCCCACCTTGCTTTTGGGCAGAAGGAGCAACAACGGCCTGCTACCTCTTGAATCTCACACCAGCAACCGCCTTGCGGAAGCGTGGAAAGGAGCAGGAAAAGCAGCTGAAAACCCCACAAGAAGCATGGTCGGGAAAGAAACCTAATACATCTCATCTGATGGTGTTTGGGTCAACTGCATGGGTGAAGATCCAGTCGGGAGAAGGTGGAGGCAAGCTGGACGCACGTTCCAGGAAGTGCATCATGGTTGGGTACGACACATCACACAAAGCCTATTGGCTTTGGGACCAGGCAGTAGGCAAGCTCATGAGGAGCCACGACATCGTGTTCGACGAACGCACCCTTGGAAAGGGAGAGCTGCTGGACCCGATCCTCGCTCCCAAAGCAGAAGAGTGGATAGTGTTTCTTGAGTCCGGAGACCAAGCACCCGACACCTGGCTTGCTTTGCCAGCAGGTGGTGGGAATGGGAGAGTAGCTGCGGAGGATGACGCATCATCAGACATGGACGCAAATGCCGAGTCGTCTGGATCTTCCGAGTCTGACTTGGAGTGTGACTCTTCTGACTCTTCTGACGACGACGACGACGACGACAAACCACCACCTGTGGAAGTACCAACACCAAAGCAAGAAGCAGCACCAGCACCCCGGCGCAGTTTGCGACCAAAGAAAGAACCTTTGCGGTATGAGGATGATTGGACTGGCCTTAGCTGGTTGTGCATGGCTCAGGGAGAGCCATCTACGGTGGCGGAGGCAATGAATGGCCCAGATGCGGCCAAATGGAAGGAGGCAGTGGACAGCGAGCTGGCGTCCATTGGTGAGAACGGCACGTGGGTGCTATTGGATAGACCCGACAAGGCCCACGTGGTGGGATCCGAGTGGGTCCTCTGAGTGAAGAAGAAGCAAGACAGCAGCATCGACAAGTTCAAGGCAAGGGTAGTGGCTAAGGAATTCTCTCAACGCCCGGGCTCCGCGTACGATGAGACGTTCGCGCCCGTCGTGACCTTTGCCTCCATCTGCACTCTGCTTAGTATTGCAGCCGCAAAGAGCCTGGAGATACACTAGATGGACGTCAAGACAGCTTTTCTTTATGGGAAGCTCGACAAGGAAGTGCTGATGGAGATGCCCGAAGGAGTAAAAGCTCCCAAGGGCAAGGTGTGCAAGTTGGTGAAAGCACTCTACGGGCTGAAACAGGCCCCAAGGATGTGGTAAAAAGAGATGGACGGTTTCATGACCGGCCTCTCCTTCGTGCATTGCCAGAATGACCCAAGCATGTACATGCACGATGATGGGGGAGGGCTGATGCTGGCTGTGCTGTATGTGGATGATCCGATCATCTGCTCGTCTTCGGTCGAGCTGCTGGATGAGCTAAAGTCTGACCTTAGCAAAAGGTTCAAGATGAAGGACATGGGTCCTCTCGAGTTCTACCTCGGGATTGCCATCCACCGCAACCGAGTCGCAGGCACCATCGAACTCAACCAAACCAAGTACATCGGTGAGGTACTAAAGCGCTACCACATGGAAGATTGCAAACCTGTCAGCACCCCAATGACGACCGACACAAAGCTGAAGGCCTCCATGTCACCAAGCAACAAAGCAGAACAAAGGGAGATACAAGACATCCCCTACCAGTCTGTCGTGGGTAGCATCATTTCCACCATGGTAGGTTCTCGTCCGGACATCTGCTATGCTGTGGGACAAGTGAGCAGATTTGTGGCTGACCTTGGGCCACAACATTCGCAGGCAGTCAAGCGCATCTTGCGCTACCTGTAGAAGACACGTCACATGGGTCTCGTCCTTGGAGGCCAAGAAGGAACGGACCCCCTTCGCCTGAAGTGCCACACCAACCCTGACTGGGGAGGAAATCATGACGACAGGAAATCCTCCTCTAGATACGTGTGCATCTTGAATGGTGATGCCATCTCATGGGCCAGCAAGAAGCAGGATTGTGTTTTCGTGTCCACGGCTGAGGCAGAGTACGTTGCTGTGTCTGAGGTGTGCAAGGAGACTCAATGGCTGCGCAGCTTGCTTGGCGAAATGACAGTGCCACAGAAGGATGCCTAGGTCATACACGTGGACAACATGAGCGCCATCTCGATGGCTGAAGACGAGATCATCTCCCGGCGAACAAAGCACAACGACATATGTTACCACTACTCACGTGACCCGGTCATGAAGAACGTGGTGGACTTGCAGCACTGCGGAACCAAGAGCATGCTTGCTGGCTGCATGATGAAGCCGTTGGAGAGCGACTTGCACTATGCACGCATTCATGGATCTGGCATGAGGACTGCGACAGAGGAAGGGTTAGTCCCAAGGCATTGATGGCGCCCAATAAGCGACACATGGACAGAGGTTCAAGGGAGAGATTTGTTGAAATAGTATGCACCTTGTCCACTGCCTAGCTGGCTAGCTACACATACAGACAAGGCATGCACTCCTCTATGGAGTATGTCCCCTTGGTCTGTTCTAAGATGGGCCAGAAATGCACTGCCCATAATGGGTATGTCCCCGGTGGCTCATCATAGGAACCATACCTTTTTGGCTTGGTTGAATAGGCACCGGAGTCTCAAACAAAAGGTCGCGGGTGAAAACTCTGCGACGGCCGCAATTTTCTTTGTGGCCCAAACTGGGACACGAAGCTTCTAGGAAGCTTACTAGAGCCTGCCTTGAGGATGACACTTGGCGTTCTAAGGACGCGCCACGTAGGACTGTAGGTTGAGGTTGGCTCCAGTAGAGCCACTACAAGCAGAAGCTTTAGCAAAGCTCTGCAAGTATAAAAGCCTGTACCTTGCATGCATCCATTTACAGTTCTTGCCTTTGAGACTCCTCACAGAGTGCCCAACCAAAGGTAGACACTAAAGACCAACATGCGGACTTCGTGAGGTTGCAAACCAAACGAACCTAAAGTGTGGATCCCTCGTTCGAGGGTGATATGTTATCTTGGTTGCAATACCAAGAGCGGTTGGTGGCCTCCCATGTCGGGACCCATTTTCTAGACCGTTGCTATCCGGCGCATTGACATTCTACACGCACGCCACCAGAGGTAACAAAATGTGAGTTGGGGCAAAAACAATTCACCACCACAATCAGAGCGAAACCTGCGTAGATGGCGCTGACAGGCATGCTCGGCCTGAGGAAGTCATTCCTCAAGCACACCAGTGACATCACTCTTCTTAAAACGAGCAAAGACCCAACAGAAACGTGAAAATTCATTAGTGAGACAGAGAACATAGCAACCAAGGACACCCAAATGGTCATAGGGTAGGGGCCCCGGGACGTCAGCGTGCACAAGCTCAGAAGGATGCAAGGTGATGTGATCAGAGGTGGAGAAAGGAGAGCGTTTTATCTTGCCTCAATCACACTCAAGACAATCGGCATGGTTGGATGAAGGACACGAAATCAAGGCCAGGAGCAGGACGGAAGCGCAAGAGACTCTTAATGGTCGTAGTGTGATGGTGATAGAGACGATGATGTAGGAGGTGAGTGCGCTGTGGAGAGAACAACTGTGCAACAAGAACTAGAGAAAACGCGGTGAAAGACGAGGGGAGAGATACCAGTACACGGAAAAATCAATCACAACAGAGGCCACGCAACACAACACAACACAACCCGAGGACTGCAGGAGGATAGTTCCAGCACCACAACTAGGGATAAACTCCATGACCTGGTCCTCAAGGGTGGTCAAGGATAGCAGAATGACCTTGAGATCAGGCACATATAGGACATCTGGCAGGAACAAGTCCCCCCCCCCCCCCCCCCCCCCCCCCCCCCCTCCTCCCCGGCCCAAGAAATGGACAACGCCAACACCCTTGACTGACAACAACTGGCCAGAGCTGTTACGAACGAAGTGCACAGAACCCAGGAGGCCAAGGAAGACGAAGGCCGAGCGACAAAAGGTCATGTGAAGTGTGGTACCAGAGTCAATGAGCAAGAAACTAGAGGAGGAACACACTGAAGACAAGACATGAAAGACAATGACGGTGTCAGAAACAAGAGAAGGCGAGTGACCAAACAAAGCAAGGAAACAAGGGAAAGTGGTGGACTGAAAGTGCTCGACCCAGGGTGTGTCAGCGGGCAGGAACCCCTGTGGGGCACCGGAGCCTGCACCCCAAAGCTGAGACTCAGTCTGGCAGCCATGGAAAGATCAGTACCCAGAACACTCTCACCTCCCTTAGTGCAAAGGTGAAGCATGTAAGTGAGTGTTTTCTCAAGGCTGCGCTTGATGGCATGGTAGTTCTTGCAGGATCTCTCAATGAAGTGATCACTGTGCGAGCGACCACCAAGGTACAACTAGGGTGGTGGTGTGTACTAGACCGATGGCGGAAAGTTGTACAGGTCCGGACTGGCGGTAGGCACCCAACCAGGTTTGACGGTGCCGGGAGAGTGGGTGTCAACATGAAGGAGCTGCCCCAAAGATGTCGAGGAGGAGGACACACCAGTGGGAGTGGAGGAATTTGGGAGGGCCAACAGAGGACAATGTGGAGAAGCTGATGGAAAACACAGATGCAGCATTGGCACGTGCCCATCGGGCATGCATAGCAATGGCCAAATGTGCGTCATTTTGGGGATGAGGGCATTTTGGTGCTGAGTGGCCGGACTGGCCACAGTTACAACACATGCCAATTAAAGAGGTGGAAGATGATGAGGATTTTCCATTAGCTTTCCCCCCACAATCGCTACTACTGCCAGCGCCACGACCACGGCCTCCGGCCCTACGACCACGACTCGCACAAAGGACAGCATTGGAGCCCCCAACGGGTGTGAGAGTGGAGCCAAGAGAAGGTGAGGAAGTGGAGAGAGGAGCAGCAGGAGACGATACGGTAGTGGAAACAGCTGTAATAGCGGAGTGATGCAAATGTTGTTCCCGCAGATTCCCCCATCATTTGGTATGCCTGACGGAGGTGAACTCATAAAGTGCACTGATTCTGAAGGGTGCATCAGGAGCAACAGGCTCAGATGCAAGTCACTCAAGCTTCAATTGAGGGACATGAAGAAAAAAATCAGAGAGCTCAGGGATAAGACCAGTGATGATGGAGAGACTAGAAAAAAGCTATCTAGGTGCGGCCTTACTTTGATCACGAAGGAGTCTGAGGCTGCTCACCCAGCACTCTTCGGCTGTCTCATCAGTGTGCATATGAAGTTGGTTGAACTGGATGATGAAGACACTTGGTGCAGCATGGCCAGTGACAATGTTCTGGCAGCGAATGATTGCGTATGCCTCCACAGGATCTGCAGTGAAGACGCAAGTGTGGTCCACGTTGTACTGATCAATGTCCTCTTTGAGATTTTTGGGGCCAGCTGTGATGAGAGCACGGACAGCACGTGCAAACTCAGCAGGCAAGGGAGTAAAGGGATCAGCAGCATTAGGGTCAGGTGGGAAAAGAACATCCAGAGATGCTCCCCGTATGCCAAGCGCTCAAGAGAACCTCCCAAGCTGAGAAGGTCAGCTTGGAATTGGAGTGCAGCAAAGGAGGGCCCGCAGCAGCAACAGCAGTAGTGGCACCAGAGGAGGATGATCTAGCAGCACCGCTGGAGCCAACAGGACTAGGAGTGCTATTGATTCCTGTAGTGCTTGCGGTAGTAGCAGCAATGGCTGGGTTGCGTGTAGCAATGTAGAGTTGCATAACAAGGTTGGTCACTTGCTCTGCAAGCTCTGTCATTGAGTTGTGTCACGATGACAGCTCTCAGCTTTCTCTAACTCCAGGAGAGCCTGACACAGTTGGTCTTGAAGCTCTGTCATTACCGCTTCATGGCCAGGCATGGTGAGAGAAGTAAAAGGACTCAAGAAAAACAATTCAGCACAGTTTCCCCCACCCCAGTGGGCGTGGGAATGAAAGGAGTGCAGACGATGTGGTCACCAAGATCTATACCAGAAGCCACAAGAGAAATAATGCAATGCAGTACCACCAGAGATACGATGGATGGCAGAGGATTGCATACCCTGTGAGGGAAGAGGCAGCAAAACAATGAGTGGCAGCAGCTGCAGCTGCTGAGGCAGAAAGCACGGAGGATTAAGATGCAACTCAGACAACAAGACATAGGAATCCAGTGAGTGCAGGGGTGGAGACAGCTGCTACAACTGCACACGCTGCCACAAGGGGTAGACACGACTGGTGGTTAGAGAGGCAGTTTCTGCGGTAAAGAAGACATGTGAGAGAGCAATAGCCCAGGTGGATCGGACAGCAGATGAGGCTACTGTGGCTGCGTCTATACTGTGGCTGTGGGTCACTGTGCTGCCTGAGGGAGCAACAGGGGTAGAAGGGGGTCTTATCGGTGATCCTTGCATTCCAGGTATGCTTTCAAAGCCTTTAACGGGAATGCCATCGGCTGTGTAGAATTAACTGTCAGTTTCTACCTGAGTGTGCTTGTATTCAGTGGCAGCCTTGTCTGTGTCTTACTTGCACGGGATGTGAACGTGATGCCGGCACCAGTACTCATGAACCTCGTCCTGCAATTGCTCTACTTCCCACCGCATGGCGTAGTACTTGTTGACGACAGCCTCCTCCTTTTCTGGGGGTGAGTAAATTGGTAGGGACTCGGGTGCTGATGTCAGGATGGCGGCAAAGATGGGGGCACTGCCGTTACGTAGGTGCCCGCTGCCGTAGGTTTGCAGCTGGAGTAGTGTGGATGATGATCTCGATCAGAGGTATGGCAGTGACAGCAGTGGTGCAACAAGAGGAACAACAGTACCAGCTGCTGTGAGAATGGAGTTCTTGACATCTACAGGTGCTGTTGACTATGGCTTTAGTTTTTCTTTTGGCAAGAGCAAAACAAAGGGAACAGTCGGATTTACGATGAGGGTCAATCAGAAAGAAGAGGGAGTGGCTGGCTCCACAGCGATGGGCGGCTGGAGAGTCCAAGGCGGCTGCATGGGCTGCAACTCCCTTAAGAGTGGGAGCGACGGCTGGGTGCAAGACAAGGGCCACTCAGAAGGTGGAGAGGATTGCTGGGTCTGCAGCAATGGACGTCTGGAGAGTTCAAGGCGGCTGCAATGGCTGTTTCTTCCGTGAGAGTGGGCGAAACAGCTGGTTCCATACTGATGGGACGATAACAGATAGATGGGTGGCCCAGAGAGGCCGGTGTCTCAAGAGTGAGAGGGAGGGGTTGAATCGCAGGTTTGAATTTCTGCTGCAAGAGGATCAACCCTCTTCACCCCTTTGCGTAGCTTGGCACCACCATGGGCTACGTGAAAGTGAAGAGCGGGGTGCACGCCTAGATATGGTGCGCACTATGCTGAATGCAGACAGAGTGACAAGTTTCACCTGATGCTGCGGTATGGTGGGCACACCATGGCAGTAGGTTGCCGAGAGCGGTGGCAAGCGGGTCCCATGGATTGGCTTCTCCTCCAAGCCGCGAGAGAGCAACTAGGAGGAAATGATGAGCTCTTCCCCTAACTTGCTCTGATACCAGTAGGTTGTAAGAATGGCATTAGGAAATGAGAACGAGGTAGAGCGAGTGAGTAGGAGTAGGAGACGCCATGGTTCAGTTGCAAAGCTCACTTGGAAGGTAAGGCAACAAGTGACGGGCAATTGGGACGGTCGTGAACTTAGGTCGCCCCTTTGAACTCCTTATGGCTACTTAAGGTAGCCATAACACCATACACGATGCTGGTGTTTTGGACCTGTTGAGGTGGTACCTGCAGCGTGGAGCTTGGGCATGTGGAGCCAGGATATCGGAAGGAGACAGCTGCAGCTGAAGGAGGAGAATAAAAAATCTCATCAGCCCTGACACCTAAAACGTTTGCCTTCGTTTCATATGTGCTTGCACCTGTCAACAAGGAGTTCAAAGGGGCGCATGATGTGGGATTGCTGGTGAACTCTGGCTTTGAAGCCAGACCTCATCAGCAATAAATCTTGGAGTGGCTGCTCCTGGACAAGTTTTGTCAGCATGACCCGAGCAGGTTCAACACCCGGCAAGCAGTCATGCAACCCAAAACAAACTCACCATTCAGAATTCTTCACATTCCCCTAAAATTTATGTGGGTAACCTACCATGTAAGATTTTGCAATAGTCAATGTCAATGAAGTAACTCAACAAGGTGCTGGCTGGCCCACGGCACAAGCACAAAGCTATACAAGTGGCTGAAGACCATCATTGGGCTTGAATGCATTGACTCTTTAGGAGGCCACTTGATTTTCTCTACATTCACGTTGATTCAATCTCCTGCACAGGTATGTGCCTATGTAGAGACCAGTAGACACCGAGTAATGTGTTGGAAAGACAGCAGTGGAACACCAATACCAACACTTTGAAGCTATTGAAGCTTATGAGACTTTGCATTTCTCTCCTAGTCAAACCCTTTCTGTTCTTACACCTGACTTGGATGCTTGTCCGTCAGCTGACTGGACTGCATTTCTATGTAGGCATCTTGTAGGAATCTTCACAATAAGGTGCATCAAGTCAAACCAAACAGAGAAGTGTTTGCTAAAAAACAGCACCATTCGCACCTCAGACATTGTCAGGGAAATATTCACCTGTTCTGCAAATGGTGTTATCCCATGGCCAATCTTAATACCTCGAGAATACATTACAGTCCAAGAATGTGTTTAGTGCTCACCACTCTTGGCATATTTGGTTGTCCATTTGTGACAGGTTATTGCAATGACAAAGCCGCTGTGCATCATAGGATGACGCAACCTCAACACCAATGTGGACTCCAGCATCGGAGCTTCCTGTCGATGGCATGGTGCTACATCAATGGAACTTTTCTCATAGGTATACCAAAAAGTAAGTTCACTCACTTGTTGCATGAACTGTTTCGTCTGGAATGAGGTTCCAACGGGAACTAAGCATTGTCAAAGAACTGTTGACACACTGGTAGGGAAGGCATTGTTGTGATGTGAGACATCCCCGTCTGGTACACAGCTTACTATGAACAATTTGCCATGTCCATGCTCATGCAGTGTTGAAGATTGCCCTCGTGCATGCCCAAGTGCGGCACTGGGGGGCGGCAACGAGCCGCCAGAGATAGGAAATTCCACGTCGACGGATCTGGCGACTTCATGCTTGCTCGGATCCTAAATTGGAGGATTGCCCCTAATCTTTGACGAGTTTTCTATTCCAGTGGAAGTTGTTTCGCTGGAATCGGACTAGTAACGAGGGAAATATGGACTTCCAAAGTTGGGGTGTTCGACTTCTGGTGAATAATTGACCAAAACGAGTAAAAAAATGCCATCTGGGGATTTTGCTCCGGAAGATCTGCCGAGGCGTCCGGTGGATGATCCGCCGTATTTCAGGAGTGCAGTTTGTTACTAAGGGACTTAACCAAAATCCTGGCTCGGAGTCCAAAACTCAGTAGTACAGTTTGCTACTCGGGGACTTCGTCAAAACTCCGACTGGAGGTCCGCGAACAGGTTTCGACCCACATCAATCCGCGTCACCAAACTCGATTATTAACTCATCGAAACAGACCCCAAAAGGCACGAGGGGCGCCGCCACTACGGGTAGGGACATCTGCGCCTTCGGAATGGCGTTTTGATGGGTCCTTGATGTGTGAAGGCGCGTCGGCGCCTTGGTTCACTGATCATCACAGGTGTGAATTTGGAATGAATAACCATAACTCACAGCTGTAGCAGTGGACAC
The DNA here is from genome assembly GCA_023375785.1 of Penium margaritaceum. Lineage (NCBI taxonomy): Eukaryota > Viridiplantae > Streptophyta > Zygnematophyceae > Desmidiales > Peniaceae > Penium > Penium margaritaceum. The sequence continues at coordinate 56,997 of SZWC01010181.1, forward strand.
AACATCCACTACCACTGCTTGTCGGCTGCTGCTGCTGCTTCTATTGCCTCTTGCCGCCTCTCTTCTTCCCCTTCTTGTTTCCGGCTGATGCAATTCCCTGAGTTGAGCCACTTTGGGTAGAGGAGGTGGAGGAGGATGTGATGGAGGTGGGTCTTGCGAACAGGGACAAAGGCAAAGGACTGTCCTGTTTGTTTTTGTTGCACATCCTGTGGTACATGTCCAGCAGAAGTAGGCTGTTGTGTTGCATGCTATTGAGTGTTGACGATTGGCCGTGAACCGAGTGGTACCTGGATCAGTGACTCTGGTGGGACCCATCACATGACCTATTGTTGTAGTGATTTTGTTGTGCTCAGTCCCGTTGCGTCCTTTCGGTCCGTTTGCATAGGATCTGGTTAGTCGTTTCTTGCCTAGGGAGTTGGGGTTGTACGGTTTGATGGTCCGTCTGGCCCTTTGTACGTTTCCACTGTGCTCTTTATTCCAACTCTAGACCTTAGCCTGCTCTTGGTTCATGTATGCACTATGATGGACTTCGCTATTGAGCATTCACCTGACTCTGCAACACTGACTACTCTGGACACCCATACCATAGTTCTTACACACACACATACACACACACACACTCTCTCTCTCTCTCTCTCTCTCTCTCTCTCTCTCTCTCTCTCTCTCTCTCTCTCTCGCTCACTCTCTCTCTATCTCTCTCTCTCTCTTTCTCTATCTCTCTGTCCCTCTTTCTCTATCTTCCTCTCTCTCTCTCTCTCTCCCTCTCTCTCTCTCTCTCTCTCTCTCTCTCTCGCTCACTCTCTCTCTATCTCTCTCTCTCTCTTTCTCTATCTCTCTGTCCCTCTTTCTCTATCTTCCTCTCTCTCTCTCTCTCTCCCTCTCTCTCTCTCTCTCTCTCTCTCTCTCTCGCACACACACACACCCACACCCACACCCACACCCACACACACATACACACACACACACACACACACACACACACACTCTCTCTCTCTCTCTCTCTCTCTCTCTCTCTCTCTCTCTCTCTCTCTCTCTCTCTCTCTCTCTCTCTCTCTCTCCTTTTTCTCTCACTCTCTCGTCAATGCGTGCGTTTGTCATCGGTGGTTCTCTCCCCTCAACATTGCCGCCTCTGCCATGTGAGCTCAAACAGTGTGTCAGATTTCATCCAAAGCAAGCCAACTCTCGGTCTTGACACGGCTTCCACCGAGAATTCTACCATGACCAATTGGTTTTCTATGCACAGGGTAAGATTCATTAGTGCTCTTACCATGAATCCACCTCCCGGGCACTTCGCCCACTATAGTTGGTCTACTCAGACCTCCTCCGCCCTCTCTGAGTCGAGTCAGTCTCAGATCAGGATCAATATGTTCTCACCTTAACTGATGACTTTACCCGGATGCGAAGCCCTCCTGGCGGTCCGACTATGGCTGGTGATGGATGGGCACTAGTGTCATCCCACCCTTCACACGTTCTACTTGGGTTGTGGTGGCGAGTTCTTAGGTGAGACGGATGCCTACTTTGCTGAGTACGGTGTCTTTCACCAGCTCTCCGCTCCCACTACACCACAACAGAATGGTGTGTCCAAACATTGAAGAACCATGGAGGATGTGGTCCATGGCATGCAATCTGAGTGCGGTCTTTTGGATTCCTTTGCATTTGAGGCCTTTTTCCTGCATGACGTGGGTCTGGAACCGCGTGTTGCATTGTCCTCTTCCAAACCATGTCATGCCGTACGAGCTATGGTTTGTTCATCGTGTCCATGTCCTTCTTGCTCGTGTTTGGGGGTCCCTTGCATGCGTCAAGAAAATTGAAGACCAGCAGGGGTTCAAGGTCTCACCTTAGGATCCCATGTGTGTCCTCCTCGGCACCTCCCCACAATCAAAGGCTTGGCACTTTTTGGACCCCGCTCGCCACTGCATTATCAAGTCGCAAGAAGCTTTCTTGTTTTAGGCTCTGACCTAGCGCAACCTGTCCATCATTCTATCACTGGCACTCGACCACATTCCCACCTGTCTTGATTCCATGTCGATGGGGGAGTCTAGTCTTGCAGATGGGTCCATCCATGAATTCACATGTGTGGTCCACTCTCCTACCGATGATGATGCAGCCACTTTGGTTGTGGGTCCAGTAGTCTCATCGGTCCCCTCTAGCATACCTGATCCTATGCCAGTGTTAGTCGCCTCTGGTAGACCTGATCCCGTGCAAGCATCAGTCCCCTCTGGCACACCTAATTCCATGCCACTGCTAATCCACTCTGGCAAACCTCGTCCCGTTCCAGTGTCTGTTCCCTTTAGCACACCTGATCTCGCACCGGCAATAGCATTTTGAGCCACATCCACTCCTATGCATGCACGTGCTCACCCTACGTGCGAGCTATCACCCCTCCATGTTTCTCATGCACTCTCTTCCCTTCCGTGCAAGTCCACAATCCCTACGGCTATAGCCCAACAGCCTGTTTCGCAGCTAAGGTAAGCACCTCAGCATCGGGCTGCTCGCGCAAGCCGGGTGGTCATCTCCAACCAGTGGCCTTTAAGGCTCAGCCGACCGCTGACTCCGCCCCTAGTCACCCAACTCGTAGTTCTCAGAGTGGCGAGTCTGGCATGAAGGCCCTTCCCTGAGTGTCCAGGCCAACAACACTGATGTGCACCCATTGTGCCCTGTCGGTCACGTGTTGGTCTCCCAGATGAACAGGTGACCAATAGGGAGCTACACCAGATGAATGTGAAGAAACGTTTCCTCCATGGAAGTCTAGATGTTCCAGCCACCAGGGTTTGAGGTCAATGACAATGTCTGGCACTTACACGAGGCCTTCCATGGCCTAACTCCACTGTTGGAACCAGGAACCCAATGGCACACTAACACGTACCGGGTACGTGCAGAGTGACATCGACCCGTCCCTCCACTGTACAATTAAAGCTAAGAGTTTCACTGCCATCGTTGTGTACATAAATGACCTACTCATTGTGTTTCCTTTAATGGAGGTTGTGAAGGAGGCCAAGGGAGTAAATGGTGGAAAGGCTGGTCTTGTAGCTTTGTTTTTTGGGATGGATTTCGTACATGATCGTCAATTGTGGACACTCTTGTTGCATCAAGCGCATTACGCACGCGTTGTAGGGAGCGGATTGTTGACATCCTTGGTGGAGTTCCCACAGCCTCCACTCCATCATAACCTGAGAGGGAGGATGCCATGAAGGTGGACGATCCAGCACAACTAGGGGAGAAAAGTTGACGTGATTCTGTACTTGCGCCTCATTGGTTCTTTCTGCTTGGCCACTACCACACGACCCGACATCGCCTTTGTCGTCAACTTCCTTGCAAGTTTTTCACAACAGCATTCGACAAAAGCCATTCAAACAGCTGTGAGAGTGGTGTGATCCGACGGGCTACGTGTTCATGTCGGGTGGTACCGCTGTGTCATGGCGTAGCGGCAAAAAGGGATGCATTGCACGTAGCCCACCAGAGGCTAGGTATGATGCACTTGGAGTTGGGATTGCCGAGGTTGTGTGGCTGTAGCGTATGTTTCGTGAGTTGCGTCTGTCCGTGCCTTGCATTGTTTTGTGGTGTAACAACTATACTGCTCTTGCCATTGCACAGATTCTAGTGTGTTTCATTCACGCACGAAGCACATTGCTGTTGAGCATCACTTTGTGCACGATCTTATGCAGCAACAAGTGATTTTTGTCATCTGGGTAGGCACAAACATCTTGACACGAACTGACTTCCTGACCAAGTTACTGGCGCATGGAAGGTTCATGGCTGTAATGCCTTCTGTCGGGCTTCGCCACTTACCTAAGAATGGCTGAGAATGGGGTGTGTGAGTATGGATTGTTCAATATCTCATTGTGTCAGATTTTCACGTGCATGGAGATGCATACCATCGGTTCATGGGGGAGTGTTGTGATGTGAGTTGCCCCCTGTTGCTTTGTATAGCTTACTACGACCAATCCACTATGCCCATGCTCGAGCAGATTCGTTATGCGGACCCAACAAACGTCGGAGCACCGACAGGTGGTGGTTCTGTTGGTTTTTGCGCATCCCTCATTGTGCTCTGTTGTGTCCTCCCGGCTTGTGTACATCGGCGTGCAGATGACTGACGGCGAGACTCGACGCTGATGGAGCGTCATCCGGTGGAGCCGACGCACGCGGAGGTCTACTCGCAGTTCGCTGGAGCCTCCTCTCTCTGGCGACGTGCTCAGCTCCATCGGCAGGCCTCCTTGGCAGTCGTACCGCCGGCGGTCACCGCCACCACAAATTGTTGTCTGCATGCGTCCAGCGTGTCACGTCACGTCTGCGTCGTCATGCTCTGCCTAGGGTCCGTGTTGCGTGCTGCATGGTCCTGTTCGGCGTCACAGACCACCGTAGGCACTGCCTGGGTTTGGGCAGCCATAACTCTTTGCTACTATTTTTCTATATGATTCTGACCGCACGACTGCGTTCGCAGCGTCGGTATTATGGTATGGTCCAGTTTTCAGGCAAAACGGACGACGCCCGGGTTTTGGGCTGTCGGGCGTCTGGCAGGGCTCACCAAGAAAACCCTGCCTGCCAGAAAATAGGTCCACAGCTATTTTCTAATTGGCTGGTTAGTTGAGTAACAACTTCTACACTAGTGGGGGGGGGGCCTAGAACTTGGAGGGGTCTCAAATTGTTGTTCATTCTTCATTCCTAATCAGTTACTATCAGTTTTCAGCTGCTTTCTGGCGCTAACTCTGGCGCGCGCGTTTCTGAGTAACAAACCCAGAGCTTCCAGACTTAGACTCTAGAGCAGCAGACTGAGGGGGCAGCTGACTTAAGCAACGAGCGTGGAAGCCCGCACGCTGCATCAACAATGCTGCTGCCCCAACCTGCTGCATAGACTTTCCATTTTGGTATCAGAGCCAGAGCGGAGCAGCAGCAGCAGAAGACTAGCGAACAGGTGTCAGACAACGCCGGCGGACCCCCATACGCGCCAGTGCACAGGAAATGCTGCCGGATTTTTTCTGACAGCATTGACCCTCCTGGGGGCAGCATCAGATTTTTTCCCACGGCCACTGGGCCAGGGGAAATGCTGCCAAATTTTTTTCAGCAGCATTGACCCCCACGCATGACACGAGGAGGTGAGCGACAGGCGGCGTCTGACGTCCTTGGGCGACGACGCAAGCGGCAACGTCACCCAGGTGCAGTGACTGGCACCACCAGCAGCAACAGGCAGAAGCAGCAGCTCGCAACAGCCCACAGCAGCAGCAGCTCATAGCAGCAGCAGCAGCGCGCAGCAGCAGCAGCAGCGCGCAGCAAAAGCCAGCTACAGCAGCAACCCGCTGTAGCAGCAGCCCGCAGCAGCAGCCCGCAGCGGCAGCAGGCAGCACCCGCAGCACGCAGCAGCTGTAGCAACGTGCAGCAGCAGCAGCGGGCTACAGCAGCTGCTGCAGCGAGCTGGAGTAGCGGCCAGCTACAGCAGCAGCAGCAGCGAGCAACAGCTGGCAGCTGCCAACCGCGGCTGCTGCTGCTCGCTGCTCGCTCCTCGTAGCGAACAAGCAGCAAGCAGCAGCCCGTTGCTGCCAGCGAGCAGCAGCTCGCTGCTGCCAGGCGAGCAGCAGCCCGCTGCTCGCAGCAGACAGCGGGCTGCTGCCCGCTGTGACAAGGAAAAAAAGAAAAAAAAAGGCAACAAAAAAAATCCCCCACCCCCGCAGCCTGCTGCAGCAGCCCGCAGCTACAGCAAGCAGCTGCTGCAGGACGTAGCAGCTGCAGCAGCGCTCAACAGCAGCAGCGAGCTGCAGCAGCCACAGCAGCTACTGTAGCTCGTAGCAACAGCAGCTGCAGCTGCAACTACAGCAGCAACAGCAACAGCACCAGCAACTACAGCAACCACAACAACAGTAGCAGCAGCAGCAGTAGCAAACGGCGGCAACAGTAGTAGCAGCACCAGTAGCAGCAGCAGCAGCAACAGCATTAGTAGCAGCAGCAGCAGCAGCAGCAGCAGCAACAGCAGCAGTAGCAGCGGCAACAGCAATATCAGCACCAACAGCAGCAGCGGCGGCCCCAACATCCGCCGCTGTTGACGCCAGCACCCCTCTGCTAACGTCACTGTTGACGTCATCAACACACAAAAAAAGAAGAGGGGGGAAAGGGGAAAGGGGGAAAGCCAAAGGGGTGGGTAGACTCCCCACTGCTCCAATCTCCTGCTGACATCAGCAACACAAAGACAAAAAAAGACAAAAAAAACAAGGGACACTAAGACATGGCTGGTAGTCCCGGCGAGGAGGGGTCCTCCTCTGGTGGGGGGACCCCTACCCCTCCTTTCTTGCAACGATTACTGCAGCAACAGCAGCAGCAACACCCGCCGCCGCTACAGCAGCAACAGCCGCCGCCACCACAGGAGCAGCAGCTGCCGCCGCCGCAACAGCAGGAGCAGCCATCGCCGCCACGGCAACAGCAGCTGCCGCCGTCGCACCAGCAGCAGCCAAATCAGCACCAACAGCAGCCTCCGCTGCCTCAGCAGCAGCAGCTGCCGCCGTTGTAGCATCAGCAGCCGTCGCCTCTACAGTAGCAGCCGCCGCCGCTACAGCAATAGCAGCCGCCGCCCATACAGCAGCAGCCACCGCCGCTGTAGCAGCAGCAGTCGCCGCCCCTACAACAGCAGCAACAGCAGCAGCCCGCTGGTAACGTTGGTGGCAACCCTGACCCACTTGCTGCTCTTCAGCAACAACTCGCCGCCTTGACACAGCAGCTTGCAGCGCTATAGCCAGTCGCCTCCCACACCGCCACCAACGCGCTGCCGTCGTTCATCCCTCCACGGCACGCTAGCCCCGCTGTGTCCGCCGCCACGTATTACCTCAGCAGCAGACTCAGCGCCAACGGCAGACAGTGACCTCCGTCCCTGGCCCCACTCTGGGTGCCGGCCGTAGGCAGAAGGACTTTGAGACACCGCCGCCGCCGCTTCACGCCAGCGAGCAGTTCCGGTGCTGGGAGCTCAGCTTCCGGATCTGGGCGCAGGGTGAGGGTCTATGGGCCTACTACACCCTCCCTTACGGCTCCACCCAGGCCGATCAGCTATATGACGCTGGTCGCGCCGTCCGCGCCCTCGTACCAATCACCCCCCCAGCTTCCCGCCTTGCCCTGGAGCCCTTCCTTGGCGACTTCACCGCTGGTGACATTCCAGACCCTACAACCGCATGGCACGTCCTCACCAGACCCCATTGCCTGTCCAGCGACGCTGAGATCAGCCGTCTGCTTCGGGAGTTCAACTCTGTACACATGGGGGAGACCGAGACGGTCACTGCCTACTGGCAGCGGGTGGAGGACATCCTCCGTCGACTCGGCAAATCTGCTCCGCCCTCTTTGTCCGCGCTCCTCACCATCAAGCGCGGCGCCACCAGCGCATACGCGGACGTCTTCGTCCACTACCCTCAGGACGTACTCTCGACCCTGGAGGCCTAGGGCACTCTCATGCCCTGGGCATATGAGCTCTTCCTCCGCATTGAGGAAGCTTGCCAGGAGTCCCTGCTCCATCGCGCGGAGGCCCTTGCATCCCCTGCCGTCGCCGCCCCTGCCGTTGCCTCCGTGGCCGTTGCCTCCCTCGTCGCAGCTACCCCATCGCCCTCGGGGAAGAAGAAGAAAAGCCGGAACAAGAAGGACAAGGGTCCATCGCAACAGCAGCAACAGTAGTCATCGACCGGTTCCAGCGGTAGCGGCTCGGTCTGCCACAACTGTGGCCAGCCCGGACACGGGTGGTACACGTGTCCTCTCTGGACGGACGAGGCCCGCGTCATCGCTACCATGCGACGCCAGCGGGAGCGCCGCCTCGCCTCTGCCGCCGTCGCTGCTACTGGTCCTGCCACTCCGACCTCGTCCAGCAGCTCTGCCACTCCGACAGCTCCGCCTGCCCTGAAGACACCCGCACCGCAGCAGTACTACCCGCCGCAGTACTACCCTCAGCCGTCGGCACCTCCGCTTCCTTCACCGGCTCAGCCCTCCTACTACCCGGGCTCCGGCGCCGTCACTCCGCATTCCGTCTCCACTTCTGGGCCGTCATCTCAAGAGCGTCAGCTGGAGTAGTTCATCGCGCTCCAGCTTGGCCTCCCTCGCTCTCCTCCCCAGGGAAGTGCGAGTTGCGTCACCTCCTTCCCTTCGGCCCATCCTTGCATGACAGAGACTAAGCTACGATCGTGTCCCGTTCCCTCGTCTGTCTCGTCATCTCCCGTGATCTTCCCCACCCCACTCCTTGACGACATTGCATGGCTTGACGACTAGCAGTCTCATTTCGCGCCTCCTTCCACCGTGTCCGCGTCCACCCCTTGCTGCCATGCGACCGTGACTAATCTGGTGACCCCTGTCCAGGACCCTGCTGAGACCTGGATCATCGACTCCGGGGCCACGCATCACATGACGGCCTCTTGCGAGGCCTTCAGTATGCTCGGTCCCATCGGCGATGTCTCTGGTGTCCGGACGGGCTCCGGACAGGTGTTGCCTGTCCATGGGGTAGGCGTCGTTCGTTTCCGTGGTCCGGCCGGTGACGTCTTTTTGACCGATGTTCTCTTCGTCCCTGGTCTCGAGCTCAGCCTCCTGTCCGTGATTGCCCTTGACCGCATGAGCATGGATATTGTGCACTCACGTGGTGTTGGCACTGTGTCGTTGCGTCCATCGGGTCTTGTCGTCCTGCACGCCATCGCTTGTGGCAACTTATGGCACGTTCTCCGCCTCTCCTCCTCCCCTCCCGTCTCCTCCCCGTCGGTTGCGACCGGTCATGTGTTAGTTACCAGTACGCTTTCTCCTCAGCACACCCGCCTCTTGCACCGCCGCCTTTGCCACGTTCACTCTGCCGCAGTAGAGAGCATGCTCCACACCCAGCCGGCCAAGGGCCTTGATCCGGAGACTTTCCCTCTCCGTGCCCCACTGAGTGCATTGACTGTACTCAGGAGAAGATGCACTGGTCCACGTACCCGCAATCTTCCTCCTGTGCGTCCGCCCTCCTTGACCTTGTCCACTCGGACGTCATGGACCCTCTCCCCACTGAGTCCGTCGGTGAGCATGGCCGTTATGTCCTCACTCTTATAGACGACTACTCTCGCTACCGTTGGGTCTTCTGCCTCAGGCAGAAGAGCGATGTCGCCCGAACCATTCAGGACTGGCTTGTCCTTGCGGAGCGCGAGTGTGGCCACCCCCTTCGCCGCTTTCGCTCCGATCGCGGTGGCGAGCACCTGGGTGAGGCCATGACGTTTCTCGCCTCCCGCGGTATCCGCCATGAGACGTCTGCGCCCTACACACCCGCCCAGAACGGCGTCTCCGAGCAGTGGAACCGTACCATGGCCGACGCATTCTGCACCATGCGGGTCGAGTCCGGTCTCTCCAATGGCTTCTATATTGAAGCCAAAGCCTACATGACCTGGGTGTGGAACCGGGTTCCCCACGGTCCCCTTCCCTGCCAGTCCACGCCCTATCAGGACTGGTGCGGTCGGCGTGCTGACCTCCGCCCGGCTCGCGTCTGGGGCAACGTAGCTGTCGTGTGGCTGCCTACCCCACAGCAAGGCGGCAAGCTCGCCCCCCCGCGGACGCCCCTACACCTTTCTCGGCGTGTCTCGTCAGTCCAAGGCCTGGCACTTCCGGGACCCATCCCGATACTGCATCGTCGAGTCCCGCGATGCCCTCTTCTTTGAGGACCTGTTTTCCTGCGACCTCATCTGCTCAGGCTCGTCCGTGTCCCTCCCGTCGCGCGGGGGAGTGGTGAGTCTGTCCTCCGTCCTGTCGCTTCCGGGTGACACATCACTCTGTCCCTCCGAGCCGGCAGCCCCAGCCGCGTCCGCTGGCCCCTCCAGGCCGATAGCCCCATTCGCGTCCGTTTGCCCCTCCGGGCCGGCAGCCCCAGTCGCGTCCGCTGGCCCCTCCGAGCCAGCTGCCCCGGTCGCGTCTACTGGCCCCTCCGGGCCGGCAGCCCCAGTCGCGTCCGCTGGCCCCTCTGGGCCGACAGCCCCAGTCGCGTCCGCTGGCCCCTCCAGGCCGGCAGCCCCAGTCGGTTCCGATGGTCCCTCCGGGCTGACGGCCCCAGTCGCGTCCGCTGGCCCCTCCGGGCCAGCAGCCCTAGTCGCATCCGCTCGCCCCTCCGCGCCAGCAGCCCCAGTCGCGTCCGCTCGCCCCTCTGGGCTGGCAGCCCCAGCTGTGTCCGCTGGCCCCTCTGGCCCCGGAATGCCTGTTGCGTCTGCTGGCTCCTCCAGACCAGTAGCCCCGTCCGCCTCCGTCGGCCTGTCGGACTCAGCACCATCTTCTGCCCGACCGCGCTACACACGTAGTCCAGGCGGCAACCTCCGACCTCGGCCGACAGTGAGCGCGCACACCGTCGCTCCCCGTCCCGTGGCACCTCGACCCCCTATGGCTCCACTTGTCTCCTCCACTCCCACGGTCGTGAGTGGGGACCCTGGCACAAAGGCTCTCGGCCTGACCACTTCTGCCATCATCGCAGACCTTCACCCGGGCTCTGCATTGGGGTACGCCATGCTTCATCACGAGCATCGGCATGCTGTTGTGGCTGCACTCGCACGCATCCCACCTAGGGCTCATGAAGCACACGCCCTCTCAGTCCAGTCCACAGCGCGCCCAGAGGACCCTTCCACCCTACGCGAGGCTCGAGCCTCCCCTGAGGCCGCACACTGGGATGCTGCCTNCCTCGACCCCCTGTGGCTCCACGTGTCTCCTCCACTCCCACGGTCGTGAGTGGGGACCCTGGCACAAAGGCTCTCGGCCTGACCACTTCTGCCATCATCGCAGACCTTCACCCGGGCTCTGCATTGGGGTACGCCATGCTTCATCACGAGCATCGGCATGCTGTTGTGGCTGCACTCGCACGCATCCCACCTAGGGCTCATGAAGCACACGCCCTCTCAGTCCAGTCCACAGCGCGCCCAGAGGACCCTTCCACCCTACGCGAGGCTCGAGCCTCCCCTGAGGCCGCACACTGGTATGCTGCCTGTGCCGAGGAGCTCGCTGCTATCCGACAGTACCACGTGTATGACCTCGTCGACCTCCTTCCAGGTCGGAGGGCCATTGGAGCCAAGTGGGTCTTTCGGCGTAAGTGAAAGCCTGACGGATCCTTGGACAAGTACAAGGCCCGTCTCACAGCAAAGGGGTTCGCTCAGGTCCCTGGGGTCGATTACGACCAGATCCTCGCCCCAGTTGGCCGGTTCTCCACTAGCCGGGCGCTCTTCAGCCTGGTTGCCCAGCACGGGTGGGAGCTACATCAGATGGATGTGAGCAACGCATTCCTCCATGGCTCACTGGAGGGTGAGGAGTTCTACATGACGCAGCCCCCGGGCTTCGACGACGGCACCGGGAGAGTTTGGCGGCTGCGGAAGGCCCTCTATGGCCTAAAGCAGACGCCTCGGAGCTAGAACCAGGAGATCAGCAGTACGCTTCTACGTGGCGGCCTCCAGCGCAGCACCGCTGACCCCGCACTGTTCGTCAGCCCGCGAGGTCAGACCTTCGCCGTGGTTCTGGTCTACGTCGACGATCTCCTCATTGCGTCGCCAGACGCGGCAGCCATCCAGCGCGTCAAGGACCTGCTGCACGCCGCCTACCCGATGAAGGATCTCGGGTCTGCCCGAGTCTTCCTGGGCATGGAGCTCGAGCATGATCGCTCCCAGAGCATCCTGCACGTCCACCAGGCTGCCTATGTGCAGACCCTGTCCACTCGCTTCGCCGAGGACTTGCCCCTCATGCCTAGCGCATCCTCACCCATGTCACCCGATGGCCAGGTGAAGCTGAAAAGTCACGACCCAGCTGTTGTGGGGGAGCCAGTTGATGTGACCACGTATCTGCGGGTCATCGGGTCACTGATGTTCTTGGCGACGACGACACGTCCAGACATCGCATTCGCCGTCAACCTCCTGGCCCAGTTCTCTCAGGAGTCACGTCACCTCCACTTTGAGGCCGCGATCCAAGTACTGCGCTATGTCGTCTCGACCCCTCGGCGAGGTCTCATGTTCCGCCGTCAGCCGTCCGTCGTCGCAGTGGGCTACACCGACAGTGACTGGGCCGGCAGTCCAGACGGTAAAAGTCGCACTGGCTGGACTTTTCTCGTCGGGGGCACAGCTGTGTCTTGGCGTAGTGGCGAGCAGGGGTGCATTGCACGCAGCACTACTGAGGCTGATTACGTGGCCCTTGGCTCATGCGCGTGTGAGAGTGTGTGGTTGCGTCGTCTGCTGTCCGAGTTGCGTCAGTCTATCGCACCCATCACCTTGCATTGTGACAATGAGAGTGCCATGGCCATCGCCGACGATGACGGTGTGCATCACACACGCACAAAGCACATCAATGTTGAGTATCACTATGTATGTTCGTTGTTGCATGACGGCAACATCAGCATCGTATGGGTTGAGACAGTACGACAGCTGGCTGACTTCCTGACCAAGGCACTGAAGAGGGACTCATTAAAGAAGGCTGTGAGTTCAGTCGGCGTGCGTCCGTGAGTCACCTCTTTGTCTCTGCCCGCGTCCCTGCGTACCTTGGGGGAGTCTGGATGTTGATCGTTTCTCTGCCCGCCCATGTACACTACGCCTGTGAGTCATGGGGGAGTGTTGGTTTTTGCGCATCCCTCATTGTGCTCTGTTGTGTCCTCCCGGCTTGTGTACATTGGCCTGTAGATGACTGATGGCGAGACTCGGCGCTGATGGAGCGTCATCCGGTGGAGCCGACGCACGTGGAGCTCTACTCGCAGTTCGCTGGAGCCTCCTCTCTCCGGCGACATGCTCAGCTCCATCGGCAGGCCTCCTCGGCAGTCGTGCCGCCGGCGGTCACCGCCACCGCAAATTGCTGTCTGCATGCGTCCAGCGCGTCACGTCGCGTCTGCGTTGTCATGCTCTGCCTAGGGTCCGTGTTGCGTGCTGCATGGTCCTGTTCGGCGTCACAGACCACCGTAGGCACTGCCTGGGTTTGGGCAGCCATAACTCTTTGCTACTATTTTTCTAGATAATTCTGACCGCACGACTGCGTTTGCAGCGTTGGTATTATGGTATGGTCCAGTTTTCAGGCAAAACGGACGACGCCCGGGTTTTGGGCTGTCGGGCATCTGGCAGGGCTCACCGAGAAAACCCTGCCTGCCAGAAAACAAGTCCACAGTTTTTTTCTAATTGGCTGGTTAGTTGAGTAACAACTTCTACACTAGTGGGGGGGGGGGGGGGGGGGNGCTAGAACTTGGAGGGGTCTCCCATTGTTGTTCATTCTTCATTCCTAATCAGTTACAATCAGTTTTCAGCTGCTTTCTGGCGCTAACTCTGGCGCGCGCGTTTCTGAGTAACAAACCCAGAGCTTCCAGACTTAGACTCTAGAGCAGCAGACTGAGGGGGCAGCTGACTTAAGCAACGAGCGTGGAAGCCCGCACGTTGCATCAACAACGCTGCTGCCCCAACCTGCTGCATAGACTTTCCATTTGGTTCCACCCACCTGCAGTTGCCGGACAGCATCACAATGCTGGCCAGGGTGCTATGTACCTTCTTTTACAGTCACAGAAGGTTTCTCAGTGGATTGGCTTTTGAGCCAGATTTGCATGGTTTGCATTGTGTGTCCACCGATCGATGTCGGACCTGTGCATGTTACCAGTTGTAGCGTCTACCTCGAGATCCTACATCTCTAGGTTCATACGTTGTAGTGTCTCGATGACTATGCGCAAAGTTATGGCCAAAATAGTAGTTTTGTGCCCATTTTCTAGGACAAGTTGACACTGCCGTGTGTCTCCCGCCTTATGTCATTTTAGTGTGTGGGCTTATCAAGTGACACCTCTCTCTACATCCCTAAACTGTTGACGTTTACGAGACTTTGTGCATCTCCTTTGCCTTGTTACCCTTGTTTTTTCTTGCACCTGCATGCTTGGTAGTGCGTCAGTTGAGTGGACAGTGTCGCCATGTGAAGAGCAACAAGGCTAGGAAGCTTTCATGCAATTCCTCAAGAATGTTGGTTTTCAATCTCACACCGACATGGGGTGGTCCGGCTGCAAAGTCAGAGCAGCAACCCCTCAAAGTTTCAACCTGCGTCAGAGTTCCATTAAATGATGAACTGACAGCATTGCTTCGTTGATTTGCGCAAGTGATGGCATAGCTGTGTTTTCTCCCATGTCTGTGTCCAGAGTCGATTTCTGTCAATGTAAACGTCGCTCAAAATTCATTCGCTTGCCACGGGAAATCAGTCTTCCAACTAAAGAGAGGAAGTGGAAGGCAAAGGAGCAGATACCTGGCGCGTTGCTCTTGCCTCCACTACCCCGGAGGGGTTGTGGCCCACCAAACCAGATGCAACACCATTTCGTAAGTGGGAATCATAACGATACAAAATCCGCCGGCATAATTGAGAGGAAAAAGGAGGAAGAAGAATCATAAGGCAATAACAATCGATATCGAATGCAAAAACATTCTGTTTCTAGCCAGCACCGGGGGCTGGCGCGGCGGCCACAGGCGCTGGTGAAAACGGCGTCGACGCCGCTGCTGGCGCCAGCGCTGCATTCACTGCCGCTGAAACTGCAGCAGCAACTGGCGACTGCTGTTGTGCCTCAGCGGGAGCTGCGCCCGGAGCATCTGCGGAAAGAAAGAAAGAAAGAAAGAAAGAAAGAAAGAAAGAAAGAAAGAAAGAAAGAAAGAAAGAAAGAAAGAAAGAAAGAAAGAAAGAAAGAAAGAAAGAAAGAAAGAAAGAAAGAAAGAAAGAAAGAAAAGA
>SZWC01010181.1:91122-101251 GCA_023375785.1 Penium margaritaceum
TTGTCGTCAACGCAACAGGTAGTCATCGTCAACGTGACGTTCACTTGTCGTCAACGCAACAGGTAGTCATCGTCAACGTGACGTTCACTTGTCATGAACGCAACAGGTAGTCATCGTCAACATGACGTTCACTTATCGTCAACGCAACAGGTAGTCATCGTCGACATGACGTTCACTTGTCGTCAACGCAACAGGTAGTCATCGTCGACGTGACGTTCACTTGTCGTCAACGCAACAGGTAGTCATCGTCGACATGACGTTCACTTGTCGTCAACGCAACAGGTAGTCATCGTCGACGTGACGTTCACTTGTCGTCAACGCAACAGGTAGTCATCGTCGACGTGACGTTCATTTGTCGTCAACGCAACACGTAGTCATCGTCGACGTGACGTTCACTTGTCGTCAACGCAACAGGTAGTCATCGTCGACGTGATGTTCACTTGTCGTCAACGCAACAGGTAGTCATCGTCAACATGACGTTCACTTGTCGTCAACGCAACAGGTAGTCATCGTCAACGTGACGTTCACTTGTCATCAACGCAACAGGTAGTCATCGTCAACATGACGTTCACTTATCGTCAACGCAACAGGTAGTCATCGTCGACGTGACGTTCACTTGTCGTCAACGCAACAGGTAGTCATCGTCAACGTGACGTTCACTTGTCATCAACGCAACAGGTAGTCATCGTCAACATGACGTTCACTTATCGTCAACGCAACAGGTAGTCATCGTCGACGTGACGTTCACTTGTCGTCAACGCAACAGGTAGTCATCGTCGACGTGACGTTCACTTGTCGTCAACGCAACACGTAGTCATCGTCGACGTGACGTTCACTTGTCGTCAACGCAACAGGTAGTCATCGTCGACGTGACGTTCACTTGTCGTCAACGCAACAGGTAGTCATCGTCGACGTGACGTTCACTTGTCGTCAACGCAACACGTAGTCATCGTCGACGTGACGTTCACTTGTCGTCAACGCAACAGGTAGTCATCGTCGACGTGACGTTCACTTGTCGTCAACGCAACAGGTAGTCATCGTCGACGTGACGTTCACTTGTCGTCAACGCAACAGGTAGTCATCGTCGACGTGACGTTCACTTGTCGTCAACGCAACAGGTAGTCATCGTCGACGTGACGTTCACTTGTCGTCAACGCAACAGGTAGTCATCGTCGACGTGACGTTCACTTGTCTTCCACGTGGGATTCTGTCGTGGCCAACGTGACGTTTGATCATGGTCAGCATTGTCTACATCGTCGACGATGTGCACGACGAGAAGGGAACAGGAAGCTGTAACGAACAAACAAGGCTTGCACGCAGTTGAGGGATGAAATCGTACAAAGGAATAGCCAAGATGGGTGGGTGAGGATCAGGCTGGGGTTTTCTTAGAATCGAAAGCGGTATCAATATCGATATCGACATCGATATGAATACTGGATATAGATACCGAAAATAGGGGATGCCCCCTCCCCTCCCCCCCCCCTCTTGACCCGAAACCTCCGATATCGACCAATATCTAGTTTGGGTCGATATCAAGTCGATTTCGCTCCACATCGGTCGATATCAAGCGATATGGACCAAAGCAAGGTACATAATCATGCAAGGCTTTGTGCCCCTCCATTCCTTCATTCAGAATATCAAAAGATCCGTTTTGATATTCTGATATTATGATATAGATATCGAAACCGAACCTTGAAGGTTCGACATCGATATCAAGAAAACCGACATTGATATCGATATTGCGATACCCCCACTCTAGTGAGCGTGGGTGGGTGGCGACAGGCAGGAGAAGAGGGGTAGGCACATAGCTGGTGAGGATGCATGGTCAAGACTACCACCCTTGCCCACGCCTTCTCATCTGCTCTGTGCATCACTCTCCTCATAAAAAAAAAAAGGAATTAAGTGGTGGTTGAAGGTGGATGTTCATCTTCACAATTTCCAACATTTACCGCACCATTTCTTGAGGGACTGGAAAAGCAAGAGAACGGAAACAAGAGTGGTAACATTCCAACGTGCACATCGATGTCGACGATGTCGCACATCGGTGATGTCAATATCGTTGATATCGACGATATCGCATGCCAGTGATGTCAACGTCGTTGATATCCGCATCGATTTTGAATTTGTCAGAAATTGACATCCACAATGTCGGTCTCCATATTGATGTCAATATGCACGTCAAAATTCATCAACAGATTCCTTTACATCGGTGGGACGCGACACCAAGCCCTGAACCCTCAACCACATCCCGCACTTCTCCACTACCCTTGGACCCGCTCTTCCCTCGTGTTGCCCACAAACAGTGCCATGCTCCACGCATCCAATGAGGCTCCGTCCCCCCAATGGCGCCTGATGCCGCAAACTGGTGGAATGGCAGCATAGCGCCCAGTCTCTATCCTCGAACCTGCTTCTTCTGGTTCGGGCTGAGAACGAGCTACTCGTTTCGTTCCACATTGGAACAAAGCTGCTCGCTTTGTTATGACTCTAGGACAAGCTGGTTGTTTCATTTCTGGGTTAGAAAAAACTTTTTTTTTCTGATTGAGAAGAAACAAGCTGCTTGTTTTCTTTCGGCCTTAAAAAACAGATGCGAGACAGTCTACGTAAGGCACTCACGGGTAGGGCCTGTGTATTGTGCCAGTTGTCTGACGCCCGTATAGTTCGCCGCCGTTGTCATCAAGTTCGCAGCCGTTGTTGTCGAGTTTGCCATCATCGTCGAGTTGTTCCACAATCCGACCCCCACCTCTCCCACCCTCCCCCGCTCCGCCCAGCCCAGCTCCCAACCAGGAAGCAAAAAACGCCATCACAACAACAAGAAACACAGCCACACATGATGTACCATCAAGCAAGCAGGCTCAAGCGCAGATCCACCACATGGGATGAGGGGGAGGAGAGAAGTTCTTACTCTGGAGGGTGATGAGGAGATATAGGGAGAAACAGGAAGCAGTAATGAGCTGGATGTGAGGACGTCATGAGGGGGGAAAGGAGAAAGGCAAAGGAGTGGCAGTCCTCATCTCAGGAGAAATGTTTTCCGTCCTTCATTTGTGCGAGCAAAGACACGGTGAGAGTGGGCGGAAGGTGCGACGGATTGAGGAGGTGGGGGACTGCATTGAAGAGCAAGGGCGAGGAAAAAGGAACACAGCAAGTATGAATTAAGACTTTTAAGACGGTTTGCAAAGCGTCTTAAAAGAAATGGATTCTTAAGACAGTTTCCAAACCAGCTAAAAAATCTAAGTTAAGTCGGAGGACCCAACCTGCTTTTGACCCAACCTGCTTTTGACCCAACCTGCTTTTGACCCAACCTGCTTTTGACCCAACCTGCTTTTGACCCAACCTGCTTTTGACCCAGAGCGTGGCACTGTAGTGTGATAGCACTGTAGTGTGATAGCACTGTAGTGTGATAGCACTGTAGTGTGATAGCACTGTAGTGTGATAGCACTGTAGTGTGATAGCACTGTAGTGTGATAGCACTGTAGTGTGATAGCACTGTAGTGTGATGGCACTGTAGTGTGATAGCACTGTAGTGTGATGGCACTGTAGTGTGATAGCACTGTAGTGTGATAGCACTGTAGTGTGATAGCACTGTAGTGTGATAGCACTGTAGTGTGATAGTACTGTAGTGTGATAGCACTGTAGTGTGATAGTACTGTAGTGTGATGGCACTGTAGTGTGATAGCACTGTAGTGTGATAGCACTATAGTGTGATAGCACTGTAGTGTGATAGCACTGTAGTGTGATAGCACTGTAGTGTGATAGCACTGTAGTGTGATAGCACTGTAGTGTGATAGCAGTGTAGTGTGATAGCACTGTAGTGTGATAGCACTGTAGTGTGATGGCACTGTAGTGTGGTGGCACTGTAGTGTGATAGCACTGTAGTGTGATAGCACTGTAGTGTGATAGCACTGTAGTGTGATAGCACTGTAGTGTGATAGCACTGTAGTGTGATAGCACTGTAGTGTGATAGCACTGTAGTGTGATAGCACTGTAGTGTGATAGCACTGTAGTGTGATAGTACTGTAGTGTGATGGCACTGTAGTGTGATAGCACTGTAGTGTGATAGCACTATAGTGTGATAGCACTGTAGTGTGATAGCACTGTAGTGTGATAGCACTGTAGTGTGATAGCACTGTAGTGTGATAGCACTGTAGTGTGATAGCACTGTAGTGTGATAGCACTGTAGTGTGATGGCACTGTAGTGTGATAGCACTGTAGTGTGATGGCACTGTAGTGTGGTGGCACTGCACTGTCCACCCTCCTCAAACCACTTCCATCCTCCTCTCTTCACCTCTCTTGGCTCTTCAACCATGTTCTCCATCCTCTACTTCAGTATTGCCAGCCTGCTTTCGTTTGGGCAGTATGCAACAAAGATTGCAGAAACAAAAGCAGGCTCTGTGTCCTTCCTTCCTTCTCTCCAGCCATCATCGGAAATCATCCTCGTTCGCTATCCATCCCTTGCTCCCAATCCTTCCGATAGCAACCTCACTCACCCATCTCTACTCCCAACCCTACCCATCTTGAGTCAAATTGGCAGATGCATCCAGTAACAAAGCAACCCACACACTAACAACACCACTCCCACGCACACTCACTCACTCTGTGACGTATCCAAGTCGTTCGGCGAGCGGAGTCATGCCGAGAAGTGCAAACGCAAACACCCATCCCTGCAAGTGTGTGTGTCATGCCATGCTGTCGCGTCATCGCAAGCGAAACAGTGCAATCACTCCACTCCACTCCACTCCACTCCACTCCACTCCACTCCACTCCACTCCACTCCACTCCACTCCACTCCACTCCACTCCACTCCACTCCACTCCACTCCACTCCACTCCACTCCACTCCACGCCACTCCATTACAACACCATTGCAACACCATTACAACACCATTGCAACACGATTACAACACCATTGCAACACCATTGCAAGACCATTGCAACACCATTGCAACACCATTACAACACCAGTGCAACACCATTGCAACGCCATTACAACACCATTGCAACACCATTGCAAGACCATTGCAACACCATTGCAACACCATTACAACACCAGTGCAACACCATTGCAACGCCATTACAACACCATTGCAACACCATTGCAAGACCATTGCAACACCATTGCAACACCATTACAACACCAGTGCAACACCATTGCAACGCCATTACAACACCATTGCAACACCATTGCAAGACCATTGCAACACCATTGCAACACCATTACAACACCAGTGCAACACCATTGCAACGCCATTACAACACCATTGCAACACCATTGCAAGACCATTGCAACACCATTGCAACACCATTACAACACCAGTGCAACACCATTGCAACGCCATTACAACACCATTGCAACACCATTGCAAGACCATTGCAACACCATTGCAACACCATTACAACACCAGTGCAACACCATTGCAACGCCATTACAACACCATTGCAACACCATTGCAAGACCATTGCAACACCATTGCAACACCATTACAACACCAGTGCAACACCATTGCAACGCCATTACAACACCATTGCAACACCATTGCAAGACCATTGCAACACCATTGCAACACCATTACAACACCAGTGCAACACCATTGCAACGCCATTACAACACCATTGCAACACCATTGCAAGACCATTGCAACACCATTGCAACACCATTACAACACCAGTGCAACACCATTGCAACGCCATTACAACACCATTGCAACACCATTGCAAGACCATTGCAACACCATTGCAACACCATTACAACACCAGTGCAACACCATTGCAACGCCATTACAACACCATTGCAACACCATTGCAAGACCATTGCAACACCATTGCAACACCATTACAACACCAGTGCAACACCATTGCAACGCCATTACAACACCATTGCAACACCATTGCAAGACCATTGCAACACCATTGCAACACCATTACAACACCAGTGCAACACCATTGCAACGCCATTACAACACCATTGCAACACCATTGCAAGACCATTGCAACACCATTGCAACACCATTACAACACCAGTGCAACACCATTGCAACGCCATTACAACACCATTGCAACACCATTGCAAGACCATTGCAACACCATTGCAACACCATTACAACACCAGTGCAACACCATTGCAACGCCATTACAACACCATTGCAACACCATTGCAAGACCATTGCAACACCATTGCAACACCATTACAACACCAGTGCAACACCATTGCAACGCCATTACAACACCATTGCAACACCATTGCAAGACCATTGCAACACCATTGCAACACCATTACAACACCAGTGCAACACCATTGCAACGCCATTACAACACCATTGCAACACCATTGCAAGACCATTGCAACACCATTGCAACACCATTACAACACCAGTGCAACACCATTGCAACGCCATTACAACACCATTGCAACACCATTGCAAGACCATTGCAACACCATTGCAACACCATTACAACACCAGTGCAACACCATTGCAACGCCATTACAACACCATTGCAACACCATTGCAAGACCATTGCAACACCATTGCAACACCATTACAACACCAGTGCAACACCATTGCAACGCCATTACAACACCATTGCAACACCATTGCAAGACCATTGCAACACCATTGCAACACCATTACAACACCAGTGCAACACCATTGCAACGCCATTACAACACCATTGCAACACCATTGCAAGACCATTGCAACACCATTGCAACACCATTACAACACCAGTGCAACACCATTGCAACGCCATTACAACACCATTGCAACACCATTGCAAGACCATTGCAACACCATTGCAACACCATTACAACACCAGTGCAACACCATTGCAACGCCATTACAACACCATTGCAACACCATTGCAAGACCATTGCAACACCATTGCAACACCATTACAACACCAGTGCAACACCATTGCAACGCCATTACAACACCATTGCAACACCATTGCAAGACCATTGCAACACCATTGCAACACCATTACAACACCAGTGCAACACCATTGCAACGCCATTACAACACCATTGCAACACCATTGCAAGACCATTGCAACACCATTGCAACACCATTACAACACCAGTGCAACACCATTGCAACGCCATTACAACACCATTGCAACACCATTGCAAGACCATTGCAACACCATTGCAACACCATTACAACACCAGTGCAACACCATTGCAACGCCATTACAACACCATTGCAACACCATTGCAAGACCATTGCAACACCATTGCAACACCATTACAACACCAGTGCAACACCATTGCAACGCCATTACAACACCATTGCAACACCATTGCAAGACCATTGCAACACCATTGCAACACCATTACAACACCAGTGCAACACCATTGCAACGCCATTACAACACCATTGCAACACCATTGCAAGACCATTGCAACACCATTGCAACACCATTACAACACCAGTGCAACACCATTGCAACGCCATTACAACACCATTGCAACACCATTGCAAGACCATTGCAACACCATTGCAACACCATTACAACACCAGTGCAACACCATTGCAACGCCATTACAACACCATTGCAACACCATTGCAAGACCATTGCAACACCATTGCAACACCATTACAACACCAGTGCAACACCATTGCAACGCCATTACAACACCATTGCAACACCATTGCAAGACCATTGCAACACCATTGCAACACCATTACAACACCAGTGCAACACCATTGCAACGCCATTACAACACCATTGCAACACCATTGCAAGACCATTGCAACACCATTGCAACACCATTACAACACCAGTGCAACACCATTGCAACGCCATTACAACACCATTGCAACACCATTGCAAGACCATTGCAACACCATTGCAACACCATTACAACACCAGTGCAACACCATTGCAACGCCATTACAACACCATTGCAACACCATTGCAAGACCATTGCAACACCATTGCAACACCATTACAACACCAGTGCAACACCATTGCAACGCCATTACAACACCATTGCAACACCATTGCAAGACCATTGCAACACCATTGCAACACCATTACAACACCAGTGCAACACCATTGCAACGCCATTACAACACCATTGCAACACCATTGCAAGACCATTGCAACACCATTGCAACACCATTACAACACCAGTGCAACACCATTGCAACGCCATTACAACACCATTGCAACACCATTGCAAGACCATTGCAACACCATTGCAACACCATTACAACACCAGTGCAACACCATTGCAACGCCATTACAACACCATTGCAACACCATTGCAAGACCATTGCAACACCATTGCAACACCATTACAACACCAGTGCAACACCATTGCAACGCCATTACAACACCATTGCAACACCATTGCAAGACCATTGCAACACCATTGCAACACCATTACAACACCAGTGCAACACCATTGCAACGCCATTACAACACCATTGCAACACCATTGCAAGACCATTGCAACACCATTGCAACACCATTACAACACCAGTGCAACACCATTGCAACGCCATTACAACACCATTGCAACACCATTGCAAGACCATTGCAACACCATTGCAACACCATTACAACACCAGTGCAACACCATTGCAACGCCATTACAACACCATTGCAACACCATTGCAAGACCATTGCAACACCATTGCAACACCATTACAACACCAGTGCAACACCATTGCAACGCCATTACAACACCATTGCAACACCATTGCAAGACCATTGCAACACCATTGCAACACCATTACAACACCAGTGCAACACCATTGCAACGCCATTACAACACCATTGCAACACCATTGCAAGACCATTGCAACACCATTGCAACACCATTACAACACCAGTGCAACACCATTGCAACGCCATTACAACACCATTGCAACACCATTGCAAGACCATTGCAACACCATTGCAACACCATTACAACACCAGTGCAACACCATTGCAACGCCATTACAACACCATTGCAACACCATTGCAAGACCATTGCAACACCATTGCAACACCATTACAACACCAGTGCAACACCATTGCAACGCCATTACAACACCATTGCAACACCATTGCAAGACCATTGCAACACCATTGCAACACCATTACAACACCAGTGCAACACCATTGCAACGCCATTACAACACCATTGCAACACCATTGCAAGACCATTGCAACACCATTGCAACACCATTACAACACCAGTGCAACACCATTGCAACGCCATTACAACACCATTGCAACACCATTGCAAGACCATTGCAACACCATTGCAACACCATTACAACACCAGTGCAACACCATTGCAACGCCATTACAACACCATTGCAACACCATTGCAAGACCATTGCAACACCATTGCAACACCATTACAACACCAGTGCAACACCATTGCAACGCCATTACAACACCATTGCAACACCATTGCAAGACCATTGCAACACCATTGCAACACCATTACAACACCAGTGCAACACCATTGCAACGCCATTACAACACCATTGCAACACCATTGCAAGACCATTGCAACACCATTGCAACACCATTACAACACCAGTGCAACACCATTGCAACGCCATTACAACACCATTGCAACACCATTGCAAGACCATTGCAACACCATTTCAACACCATTACAACACCATTGCAACACCATTGCAACACCATTGCAACACCATTGCAACACCATTGCAACACCATTACAACACCATTGCAACACCATTGAAACACCATTGAAACACCATTTCAACACCATTACAACACCATTGCAACACCATTACAACACCATTGCAACACCATTACAACACCATTGCAACACCATTGCAAGACCATTGCAACACCATTACAACACCATTACAACACCATTACAACACCATTGCAACACCATTGCAACACCATTACAACACCATTACAACACCATTACAACACCATTTCAACACCATTGCAACACCATTACAACACCATTACAACACCATTACAACACCATTGCAACACCATTGCAACACCATTACAACACCATTACAACACCATTTCAACACCATTTCAACACCATTGCAACACCATTACAACACCATTACAACACCATTGCAACACCATTGCAACACCATTACAACACCATTTCAACACCATTGCAACACCATTTCAACACCATT
>SZWC01010182.1:7351-28002 GCA_023375785.1 Penium margaritaceum
CTGAGTTCAGTCTTGGCATGGAAAACGCATGCAGCTCGCAGGCCTCGCCTACCTGGACACCGCGTGCAGGGGCTCCAAGCATGGCCGTGACCTGGCGCGGCCGGCACTGTCGCCTGCCGCGGTGGCAGCAGCGGCCAAGTGCTCTCGCGAGACATCGCCTGCCACTTGCCCCTTACGCCTTGCCGCAGGAGCTGCTGCAGCAAGCGTGCCTGATGCTGCTGACGCTGCTACCGCTCCGACGTTGCGAGTGCCGAGGAATGACGAAGCAGGGACTGTGGCGAGTGAAGCTGCGGCGCCGGCACCAGCGACCGCGGCCATGCTTGCGACTTCCATGCTTATGCGTTCAACTTCTAGGAACTACGCGGCCTGCCTCAGCTCCTTGGACCCAAGAAGTAGCACAAGGTAAACCGTCGACGTGTTGCGGACTGGCCAGCTTTGGGGAGTGCAAGCACTACAGCACGACAACATCGAGAGGCGGCGGCGGCCGCTTGCGCCAGCCGTGCTGTTGCTGGGATCTTCTGCGCCCCTCGGGCAAAGCGGAATGTGCGGTTTGGCAAGCGCGCATGCGAAGGAGATCCAATTTCGAGACGAAGGTTTGCATTGTCCATTTTTCTAAAGGTACCAACTAAACGTGTTGATTTCCTGATGATAGAAACTGGTTTCAGGCCCCAAGGCTTTCGCAGTTTTTTTCGAAAGAAGCATTCTACGCAGAGATCGTATACGGGGATAACTGGCCCGATCGTGGACATTTTCTAGAAATGGACAGCAACAATTGAAGGCCAACCATTTTATAAAGATAAATTGGGTCTCGAATGAATCACTCGTTAGGACTAGGGTTCGAAGGACTTCTCGCAGCAAAAGTTCAGTCGAGGGTGGTTTCAGCACATCAGAACATTTGAGGCTCAAAAGCGGATAATGCGCGTGGCATCCACGTGGCATGAAAGGCCTTTGACGCCACATGTCACGCGTGAAAAGGCATCACCACCACAACTTACGTCAAATGAGAGAACCGCAACGCCCGAAAAGCGCGAAGCATCTCAGGACCAAAGTGACATCAAAATGCGCCGAGAGACGTGAACAGGCGATGGTCGTTTTCTTCTTCAGAGAAACCCTTTGGGGGCTGTACCCGACCATCCAAGGGTATGATTTACATTGGCAAAGCATAGAGGGTGCTTCCTCCGAGAGGCAAATGCCAAGGGGAGGCCCAATCTGCAGCGATGTTATTGAATATAAATCTTTCAAGAGCTTTATGGGTTTTAAGAGATTATATTCAAATATTATTTTAAGAAAAATAGGGCTTTCATTCCTTAACAAAAAGTGATTTTGGAAGAAAGGCATATTTGATGTTTAAAAATATGAGAAGAATTTTTTCCTTTAAAAAGGAGAAATGGATGTTACGGCCCAAAGTTCCTGGCAAATGAGTGGAAAAAGAGTAGGGAAGGTA
Source organism: Penium margaritaceum (assembly GCA_023375785.1). Taxonomy (NCBI): domain Eukaryota; kingdom Viridiplantae; phylum Streptophyta; class Zygnematophyceae; order Desmidiales; family Peniaceae; genus Penium; species Penium margaritaceum. The sequence goes on from SZWC01010182.1 coordinate 8,796, forward strand.
ACCAACCACATAGAGTAGTAGACCAGCAATTCCAAAACATAAAAAGGGTCCAACATTTGTCCATTTAAGAATGATTATACTTTATAAAGGTGATGAATAATTCTCTGTGGTCTATTTAAGAGCAAAAAACAATGTTAAATGGTGTCTCCATCTAGGTAATAGGGACACATATCCCTCTTTTGCTATGATCCACTGGGATAGGGCGGACAAGATTGAGGACGGAGTTTTTATATGCCCATCGTTTCGATCGATAGATCCGCGGTGCCCATAGTCGAACGCGAACCGACGGCGGTGTCCAAAGTCAAAACCGACACGCATGCAGTGTCCATAGTCGTAATCGAAATGACAGAAGTGCCAATGCTTGAAAACGACATGACATCTGTGCCCCCGGTTAGTGTCAGTCATGGACACCCTTGACATGTCTTTCATGAATTTAACTTGTTTGACAGATTTCAGCAACCATGCGAAAACGACCGTCGTCACCAGTCTACGCGTGATATGGAAAGAATTTGACGTGGTTTGTTAAGTCTCCGACGCCTTCATCACGGGGGTCTTACATACAATAATGCAACTCTTTGGCTCGTACAAACGCGCTGCACATCATAAAGCCGATTGCGTCATCTCACTCCGATGATCGAAGGATCCTCGAAGTTTAATGAATTGCACATTCGTTCTCCAAAACTGCGTCCCTGTGCTTTAGCGCATTCGTATCGGACTTTGACAGCCTGTCAGGTTTCAAATTCTACCGGTTTCCCGAGTCGCAATGTACATCCCATCATGCACAGCTACCATGTGCTTCCCACGGCTGCAGCCATGCGCAATGCTGGAAAACACTTTTTAATCCACACCAACAGTTCCGGCTCGTGGAGTTTTCTTGCCTTGCAGTGCATTGTGGTGCTTCGAAGCGTCGATGATGTTGCTCGTGCCCACGGCGGCCTCGTTCACGCTCCATGCAAGACAAACGAGGGCATCCAAGTTATATAGAGCCATGTTTTATGACCAAGATGCCCATGATGTATCCCTAATGGCGGGGACCACACACCAGAGAGGTAGCAAGGCTATCACATCATCCTGGTCTCCGCCGGACGACAGCGACGACGACGTGACAGATGATCCGTGCTTGACGCGCCAGACACCCACCGCCGAGAACGACGATGCACCGTCCCCTGCAGTCGACGTGGCCCCACGCCCTGAAGCTGAGGGTACCATCAGGATGTCCCGTGTTGGCGGGCGTGTGCACTCGACCAAGGGCATGCCTGTCGGGTCTGATGATGAGGCAAAGGCAGCCGACGCCATGGTGAAGGCTGCCCCTGCACGCATCACGGACCCCACCCCACGTGCTATCCCGAAGAAGCGGAATGATGCGGTGGACTTCCTCGGTGGTTCAACGTACGAGAACATGGCCCCATGCAAAGCCGTCGTCGAAGATCATGCAAATCACAACCGCATGGCGCTCAGGTAGTTGAAGAGTGACCGCACTCCCTTTGTGGCGATGTACAAGCACTATGCGACCAAGAAATGCCCGTGGATTTTATGTGCTGCCTACAACAAGAAGTTTGGAGCAGTGAGCATCACGTCGTTCATGGATGGCCACCTTTGTGACCCCGGAGTCAGCCAGGATAAGCCAGTGCACTCCATGAGGTAGGTTGCACAGTAGATTGAGTGCACCATCGCGAAGGACCCGTCTGTGAAGCCCAAGGCGCTGCAAGCGGTCGTAACAGAAGAAGCCAACACGAAGGTCCCCTACTCAGCCCTTTACTGTGCGAAGAAAGCGTGTTTGTGAAGATGTGTTGTTTTTTGCGCATCTCTTATTATGCTCCATTGTGTCCTCCCGGCTTGTGTACATCGACGTGTAGATGACTGACGGCGAGACTAGACGCTGATAGAGTGTCGTCCGTTGGAGCCGACGCACACTGAGGTCTACTTGCAGCTCGCTGGAGCCTCCTCTCTCCGGCGTGCTCAGCTCCATTGGCAGGCCTCTCGGCGGTCGTCCTGCCGACGGTCACTGCCACCACAGTTGTTGTGTGCATGCGTCCAGCGCGTCCCATCGCGTCTGCATCGTCATGCTCTCCCTGGGTCCTTGTTGCATGTGGCATGGTCCTGTTCGGCATCATGAACCATCGTAGACACTGCCTGGGTTCGGGCAGCCATAACTCTTTGCTACTATTTTTCTAGTTGTTTCTGACCACAGGACTGCGTTCACAGCATCGGTATTATGGTATGGTCCAGTTTTCAGGCAGAACGGACGACGCCTGGGTTTTGGGCTTTTGGGCGTCTGGCAGGGCTCGCCGAGAAAACCCTGCTTGCCAGAAAATAGGTCTAGCACTATTTTCTGATTGGCTAGTTAGCTGAGTAACAACTTTTACACTAGTGGGGGGGGCCTACAACTTGGAGAGGTCTCCCATTGTTGCTCATTCTTCACTTCTAATCAGTTGCTTCCAGTTTTCAGTTGCTTTCTGACGCTTACACTGGCGCGCGCATTTCTGAGTAACAAATTCAGAGCTTCCACACTTAGTCTCCGGAGTAGCAGACTGAGGGGGCAGCAGACATAAGCAACGAGCGTGGAAGCCAGCACGCTGCATCAACAAGGCTACTGCCCCAACCTGTTGCATAGCGTTTCCTTTTTGGTATCAGAGCTAGAGCGTAGCAGCAGTAGCAGAAGACTGGCGTACAGGTGCCAGACAACGCCGGCGAATCCCCATACGCGCCAGTGCAGGGGAAATGCTGCCGGATTTTTTCCCACAGCATTGACCTGCCTGGTGGCGGCGTCAGAATTTTTCCCACGGCCACTGGGCCAGGGGAAATGCTGCTGAATTTTTTCGGCAGCGTTGACCCCCACGTTTGACGCGAGGAGGTGAGCAGCAGGCCACGTCGGGCGCTTCCTGGCGACGACGCATGCGGCGACGTCATCCAGGTGGAGTGGCTGGCAGCAGCAGCCTACAACAGTAGGAGCAGCTTGCAGCAGCAAGAGCTTGCAGTAGCAGCAAGCAATGGCAGCAGCAGCAAGCAACAGCTGTGTGCAGCAGTAGCCGGAAACAGCAGTAGTTCGCAGCAACTCGCAACAGAAACAGCAAGCAGCAGTAACAGCAACAGCAAGCAGCAGCAACAGCCGGCGGCAGCAGTAGCAGCAACAAGCTGCAGGCGGCAGCGGCCAACAATATCTAGCAGCCGCGGTTGCAGTAGCTACCAATAGCAGCAGCAGCCGCAACTGCCCGCAGCCCGCTACCCACTGCTCGCAACAAGCAGCGAGCTGCTGGCAGCGAGCTCGCTGCTCGTAGCAAGCAGCGAGCAGCCAGCAGCGAGCAGCGAGCTCGCTGCTCACAACGAGCAGCGAGCTCGCTGCTCCCGGCTCGCTGCTCACAGCGAGTAGCGAGCTCGCTGCTTGCAGCAAGTAGCGAGCAGCCAGCAGCAAGCAACGAGCTCGCTGCTTGCGGCTCGCTACTCATAGCGAGTAGGGAAGCTCGTTATGAGGAGCAAAAAAGAGAAGAAAAAAAAAGAGGGAAAGACAAAAAATCCCCCACCCCGCAGCACCTGCAGCTGCACGCAGCAGTTGCAACGGCCGCAGCAGCACCTGTAGTAGCAGCAGCAGTAGTAGCACAGCAGCAGCAGTAGTAGCACAGCAGCAGTAGTAGCAACAACAGCAGCAGCAGTAGCAATAGGAACAACAACAGTAGCAGCAACAGCAGCAGCAGCACTTCCAGCAGCCACAGCTGCCGCAGGGTACACCAACCGCTTCAGCAGCAGCCGCAGCTTCAGCAGTAGCCGCAGCAGCATCAGCAGCTGTAGCCGCGCAACAGCAACTGCAGCAACCACCGCTGCTGACATCAGCAGCCCTCCGCTGACGTCACTACTGATGTCACTGCTGACGTCATTGCTGACGTCACTACTGACGTCACTACTGATGTCATCAACACAAAAAAATTGCAAAAGGAGGGGAGAGGGAAGGGGAAGAAATTCCACAGCTTGGCTGGTGATGTAAGCTGTTCTGGACTGACGTCCTTGTTAACCTCGGCAGCACACAAAGAGAAATACAGGAGGAAAACGAAGGGGCAAAACACCGGGGTAACATATCCGCCATGGCAGACAGTCCCAGTTAGGGGTCTTCCTCCGTTGGGGGGACCCCCAGCCCTCCATTTGTGCAGCAGATGCAGCAGTTGCAGCAGTAGCAGCAGCAACAACAGCAGCAGCAGCAGCATCAAAAACAGCAGCAGCAATAATAGCAGCAGCAACAGCCCACCGGCGTTGTCGCCGGCAACCCTGACCCCCTGGCTGCCCTTCAGCAACAGCTCGATGCCTTGACGCAGCAGCTTGTAGCACTGTAGCCATTGGCCTCCCAGACTGCCACCAGTACACTCCCGCCATTCATTCCTCACGCGCACGCTAGTCCCGCTGTCTCCGCCGCCACGTACTACTTAGCGCAGCAACACAGTCAGCGCCAGCGGCAGAAGATGACCTCCATCCTTGGCCCCACTCTTGGCGCCGGCCATCGGCAGAAGGAATTTGAGACGCCGCCCCCGCCGCTTCAGGCCGGCGAACAGTTTCGGAGCTGGGAGCTCACGTTCCGGATCAGGGCACACAGTGAGGGCCTGTGGCCATACTACAGCCACCCGTACGACACTACCCAGGCCGACCAGTTGTATGACGCTGGTCGCGCCGTACGTGCCCTCGTGCCAGTCGCCCCTCCGGCTTCCCGCTTGGCCCTTGAGCCTTTCCTCGGTGACGTCACCACTGGCGCCACCCCGGACCCCGCTGCCGCGTGGCACATCCTCACTCGCCCCCATCGCCTATCCATCGATATTGAGACCAGCCGTATACTGAGGGAGTTTAACTCCCTGTACATGGGGGAGACCGAGACGGTCACCGCCTACTGGCAACGTGGGGAGGACATCCTTCGGCGCCTCGGCACCTTTGCACCACCCCCGCTAGCCGCGCTCCTCACCATCAAGCGCGGTGCCACTGTCGCGTACGCAGACGTCTTTGTTCACTACCCGCAGGACATCCTTTCCACCATGGCAGCCCAGGGCACCCTCATGCCTTGGGCGTACGAGCTCTTCCTTCGGATTGAAGAAGCTCGTCTGGAGTCCCACCTCCAGCACACGGAGGCCCTCGCCTCCCCAGGTGTCGCCTCCGTGGCCGTTGCCTTCCCCGCCGTAGCTACCTCCTCCAGCTCTTCGTCGTCGGGGAAGAAGCGTCAGAGCAAGAAGGGCAAAGATTAGCAGAAGCAGTAGCAGCCATCGACCGGGTCCATCAGTGGTGGCTCGGTCTGCCACAACTGTGGCCAGCCTAGACACGAGTGGTATACGTGCCCCCTACCGACGGACAAGGCGCGCGTCATCGCCACCATGCGTCGCCAACGGGAGCGCCGTCTCGCCTCCGCCACCGTAGCTGTCGCTGGCTCCAACGCCTTGACATCGTCCAGCAGCTCCACCACTCCGGTCACCTCGCCAGTCCAGCAGACACCGGCGCCGCAGCCGCACCATCCGCAGCCGTCGGCGCCTCCGTTTTGTTCGCCGGCTCAGTCCTCCTCCTACCCGAGCTCCGGCGCCATCACTCCGCACTCCGTCTATACTCCCGAGCCATCCTCCCGTGAGCGTTAGCTGGAGCAGTTCATCGCGCTCTAGCTCGGCCTGCCTCGCCCTCTTCCCCAGGGAACTATGAGTTGCGTCACCTCCTGCTCTTCTGCCGAGTCCTACATGACTAAGGCCAAGGTGCGGTCGTGTCCCGTTTCCTCGTCTGTCTTGTCGTCTCCCGTGGGCTCTGTCACCTCACTCCATGACGACATTTCGTGGCTTGACGACTGGCAGTCTCGTTTTGCGCCTCCTTCCACCGCGTCCGCATCCCTTGCTTGCTACCATGTGACTGTGAGCGATCTGGCGACCCCTGTCCAGGACCCTACTGAGACTTGGATCATCGACTCCAGGGCCATGCATCACATGACGGCCTCTCGTGAAGCCTTTAGTATGCTTGGTCCTGTAGGCGATGTCTCCGGTGTCCGGTTGGGCTCCGGACAGGTGCTGCCTGTCCGTGGTGTTGGCGTCGTTCGTTTTCGTGGTCCTGCCGGTGACGTCTTCCGACCGATGTCCTCTTCATCCCTGGTCTCGAGCTCAGCTTCTTGTCCATTACTACCCTTGACCGCATGAGCATGGACGTTGTGCACTCATGTGCTGTTGGCACTGTGTCGTCGCGTCGCTCTAGTCTTGTCATACTACACGCCACCGCCCTTGGCAACCTGTGGCATGTTCCTCGCCTCTCCTCTTCTCCCATCTCCTCCATGTCGGCCGCCACAGGCCATGTGTTTGTCACCAGTACGCTTTCTCCTGAGCACACCCGTCTCTTGTACCGCCGCCTTTTCCACGTCCAATCTCTCGCCGTAGAAAGCATGCTCCGCACCCAACCGGCCCGGAGACTTTCCCTCTCCCGTGCCCCACTGAGTGCATTGACTGCGCTCAGGGGAAGATGCACCGGTCCACGTACCCCTTGTCTTCCTCTCGTGCATCCGCGCCTCTTGACCTTGTCCATGCGGACGTGATGGGTCCTCTTCCCACCGAGTCCGTCGGCGAGCATGGCCGCTATGTCCTCACCCTCACGGATGACTATTTTCGCTACCACTGGGTCTTCTGCCTTCGGTAGAAGAGCGATATCGCCCGAACCATCCAGGACTGGCTTGTCCTCGCGGAGCGCGCGTGTGGCCGCTCCCTTCACCGCTTTCGCTCCGATTGTGGTGGCGAGTACATGGGTGAGGCCACGACGTTTCTCGCCTCCCGCCGGATCCACCATGAAACATCTGCGCCTTACACACCCGTCCAGAACGGTGTCTCCAAGCGGTGGAACCGGACCATGGCCGACGCCGTCCGCACCATGCGGGTCGAGTCCGGTCTCTTCGAGGGCTTCTACTTTGAAGCCATGGCCTACATGACCTGGGTCTGGAACCGGATTCCCCACGGTCCCCTACCCGGCCAGTCCACGCCATACCAACATTGGTTCGGTCAGCGCCCTGACCTCCGCCCCGCTCGCGTCTGGGGTTGCGTGGCCATTGTGTGGCTTCCCGCCACGCAGCAGGGCGGCAAGCTCGCCCCTCGCGGACGTCCCTGTACCTTCCTCGGGGTCGCTCGTCAGTCCAAGGCCTGGTGCTTCTGGGATCCCTCCCGGCATTGCATCGTTGAGTCCCCGGATGCCCTCTTCTTCGAGGACCTGTTTCCTTGCGATCTCATTCACTCCGGCTCGTCCGTGTCTATCGTGTCACATGGGGGAGTGGCGAGTCCGTCCTCCATCCTATCGCTTCCGGGTAACACATCCGCTGGTCCCTCCGAGCCGGCAGCCCCAGTTGCGTCCGCTGGTCCTTCCGGGCTGGATGCCCCAGTCGCGTCCGCTGGTCCCTCTGGGCCGACAGCCCCAGTCGAGTCTGCTGGTCCCTCTCGGCCGGCAGCCCCAGTTGCGTCCGCTGGTCCCTCTGGGCCGGCAGCCCTACTCGCGTCCGCTGGTCCTTCCGGGCCGGCAGCCCCAGTCGCATCCGCTGGTCCCTGTGGGCTGGCAGTCCCAGTCGCGTCCGCTGCTCCTTCCGGGGCTGTAGCCCCAATCGCGTCCGCTGGTCCCTCCGGGCCGGCAGCCCCAGTCGTGTCCGCTGGTTCCTCTAGGCCGGCAACCCCAGTCGTGTCCACTGGTCCCTCCCGGCCGGCAGCCCCAGTCGCATCCGCTGGTCCCTCCGGGCCGGCAGCCCCAGTCGCGGCCGCTGGTCCCTCCGGGCCGACAGCCCCCGTCATGTCCGCTGGTCTCTGTAGGCCGGCAGCCCCAGTCGCGTCAGCTGGCCCCTCCAGGCCGGGAACCCCGTCTGCCTCCATTGGCCCGGCGGACTCAGTGTCGTTTCCTACCCTGCCATGCTACACACTTGGCCCAAGCGGCAGCCTCCGACCCAGGCCGTCGGTGAGCGCGCAAACCGTCGCACCGCGCTCCGTGGCGCCTCGACCCCCCGTGGCTCCACGTGTCTCCTCCACTCCCTCGGTCGTGAGTGGGGACCCTGGCACCAAGGCCCTCGGCCTGACCACCTCGGCCATCATTGGAGACCTACACCCAGGCTCCGAATCGGGCTACGCCATCCTCCATCACGAGCATCGGCACGCTGTCGTGGCCACACTCGCGCGCATTCCACTTGGGGCTCGAGAGGCACACCCTCTCTCAGTCCGCTCCACATCACCCTCGGAGGACCCAGCCACCTTGCACAAGGCACGAGCCTCTCCTGAGGCCACACACTGGGACGTTGTGTGCGCCGATGAGCTCGCCGCCATCCGACAGCACCATGTGTACGACCTCGTCGACCTTCCTCCGGGTCGGAAGGCCATCGGCGCCAAGTGGGTCTTTCGGCATCAGTGGAAGCCTGACGGGTCTTCCGACAAATACAAGGCCCGCCTTACAGCAAAGGGGTTTGCCCAGGTTCCTGGGGTCGAGTACGACTAGATCTTTGCCCCAGTTGGCCGGTTCTCCACCAGTCGGGCGCTCTTCAGCCTGGTCGCCCAACATGGGTGGGAGCTGCATCAGATGCTTTTCTCCATGGTTCACTGTTGGGTGGGGGAGCTTTACATGGTGCAGCCACCAGGCTTCGACGATGGCACCGGGAGAGTATGGCGACTGCGTAAGGCCCTCTATGGCCTGAAGCAGTCGCCTCGGTGCTGGAACCAGGAGATCAGCAGCACGCTCCTTCGTGGCGGGCTCCAACGCAGCAATGCGGACCTCCACTGTTTGTCAGTCTGCGAGGCCAGACCTTCGCTGCTGTTCCGGTGTACGTCGACAATCTCCTCATTGCGTCGCCAGACACTGCTGCCATCTAGCGTGTCAAGGACTTGCTGCACGCAGCCAACCACATGAAGGATCTCGGGTTTGCCCGAGTCTTCCTGGGCATGGAGCTGGAGCATGATCGCTCCCAGGGCATCCTCCATGTCCATCAGGCTACCTATGTGCAGACTCTGTCCACTCGCTTTGCCGAGGACCTGCCACTCGTGCCGAGCGCATCCTCACCCATGTCACCTGACGGCCAGGTGAAGCTCAAGAGTCCCGACCCAGCCGTTGTGGGGGAGCCAGTTGATGTGACCATGTACCTGCGAGTCATCGGGTCACTGATGTTCCTGGTGACGACGACGCGCCCAGACATCGCGTTTGCCGTCAACCTCCTAGCTCAGTTTTCTCAGGAGCCACGTCATGTCCACCATGAGGCCACGATCCGAGTACTGCGCTATTTCGTCTCGACTCCTCAGCGAGGTCTCATGTTCCGCCGTCAGCCGTCTGTTGTCGCAGTGGGCTATACCGATAGTGACTGGGCCGGTAGTCCGGACGGTAAGAGTCGCACAGGCTGGATCTTTCTGATTGGTGGCACAACTGTGTCCTGGCGCAGTGGCAAGCATTGATGCATTGCACGAAGCACTGCTGAGGCTGAGTATGTGGCTCCTGGCTCAAGCGAGTGTGAGAGTGTGTGGTTGTGTCGTCTGTTGTCCAAGTTGCGTCAGTCTGTCGTATCCATCACGTTGCATTGTGACAATGAGAGTGCCATGGCCATCGCCGACAATGACGGCGTGCATCACACACGCACAAAGCACATCAACATTGAGTATCACTATGTGCGTTCGTTGTTGTGTGACGGCAGCATCAGCATTGTGTGTGTTGAGACAGCACGGCAGTTGGCTAACTTCTTGACCAAGGCATTGAAGCGCGACTCGTTCAAGAAGGCTGTGAGTTTGGTCGGCGTGCGTCCGTGAGTGGCTCTCTTTGTCTGTGCCTGCATCTCTGCTTGCCCTGGGGGAGTCTGGATGTTGACCATGTCTCTGCCCGCCTATGTGCACTACGCCTGTGAGTCATGGGGGAGTGTTGTTTTTTGTGCATCTCTCATTGTGCTCTGATGTGTCCTCCCGGCTTGTGTACATCGGCGTGCAGATGACTAACGGCGAGACTCGACGCTGATGGAGTGTCGTCCGGTGGAGCCGACGCATGCTGAGGTCTACTCATAAATCGCTGGAGCCTCCTCTCTCTAGCGACATGCTCAGCTCCTTCGGCAGGCCTCCTTGGCGGTCGTCCTGCCAACGGTCACTGCCACCACAGTTGCTGTGTGCATGCGTCTAGCGCGTCCCATCGCGTGTGTATCATCATGCTCTCCCTTGGTCCTTCTTGCATGTGGCATGGTCCTGTTTGGCATCATGAACCATCGTAGACACTGCCCGGGTTCGGGCAGCCATAACTCTTTGCTACTATTTTTCTAGCTGATTCTGAACGCACAACTGCGTTCGCAGCGTCGGCATTATGGCATGGTCCAGTTTTCATGCAAAACGGACGACGCCCGGGTTTTGGGCTGTCGGGCGTCTGGCAGGGCTCACCGAGAAAACCCTGCCTGCCAGAAAATAGGTCTAGCACTGTTTTCTGATTGGCTGGTTAGCTGAGTAACAACTTTTACACTAGTGGGGGGGCCTAGAACTTGGAGGGGTCTCCCATTGTTGCTCATTCTTCACTTCTAATAAGTTACCTCTAGTTTTCAGTTGCTTCCTGACGCAAACACTGGCGCGTGCATTTCTGAGTAACAAATCCAGAGCTTCCAGACTTTTTCTCCAGAGCAGCAGACTGAGGGGGAAGCAGACTTAAGCAACGAGCGTGGAAGCCCCCACGCTGCATCAACAACGCTGCTGCCCCAACTTGCTGCATAGCGTTTCCATTTAGATGTACGGGAAAAAGTTGGACTCGTGGAGCATGTTCTCGGGTTTTGTGGAGGAGGTACGCTTTCCCGCTTTGGTTCTGTTTACTCGTTTTTTAACGCTTCAGCCATGTGATACTTTAGGGACTAAGCATGTTGAATATGTTGTTTCATGCAGGTGCTGAGGATCGTCGCGAATGACGAGAAAGAGCGTGTTATGGGCGCCTTCGACCGAGTGTCGTCGCACCCGGTGCCTGCAGGAGAGGTTTTGATTACACCAAGCGGGTCCTCGTCATGGATGGTACACACCTGAAAAACGGCCACAAGCAGGTACTCCTCATCATGCAATTCTTTGACGTAAATGACAACGGCATGCCCGCTGCGTATGCCTTGGTGTCTGGGGAAGATGAGCGTAACTAGAGCTGATTCTATGAGTTGGTGGCAGCAACGTACCCCTGCGCAAGAAGGAATTACGGTTATTTCAGACCGCGAGAAAGGATTGGCCAACGCCGTTGACGCCATCCTACCCAGGGCGACCCATGCATACTGCACGTGGCACCTTATGCACAATGTACAATCTGAGTGCCAGGGCAGGTCAAGCGCTCTCTTCAGGAAGTTGGCGCACGAGACAAAGCAGGCAGATTGGGATGCCTGCTTGTTTGAGATGCGCCTCACAGTGCCAAGGATAGTGGATTACCTGCTAGGCGGGAATGGGGAGCTCGGCATTTCAAAGGAGAGCTGGAGCAGGCTGTTCTGCCCTGTTTCTCGCGGTGGGCACACCACTAGCAATGCCATGGAGTCCCTCAATGGCAAGCTCGTGGAGCTCCATAAGATCCATTTTTTTGTTTCGTGAACCTGCACGTGTTTGTGCAGAGACTGTGACACACTCGGCGCAAGATGGCACACAACGCCGAGGGCAGCGTCGCGCCGGCGCTCTACCTCAAGCTGAAGAACAACTGTGATGGCAACAGGGAGTATTCACTAGACCTGGATGGGGACGAGACCGGACCATGGCAAAGCGGCACAACAGTGCACCGTAAAGTCACTCCACGCGACGTCAACCTCACCACGAAAGACGGCTCGTGCGGGCGTTGGCGGGAGTATCGGGTGGCGTGCCCGCATGTGTACAGCCTCCTGCTAGAGAGCGCGCTGAACCCCGTGGCGTACGTCGACTTTGGCTACCTGAACCTAAGCTACAAGCGGACCTACAATGCCCCGTTCCCATTTCCAAAGGTGCGGCAAGTGAAGCCAGCAGAGCCGAAGTGGAAGCAAGTTGCAGATGCGGGCGTCCAGCCACCTTGCGCTTGGATAGGTACACCAAAATCAAAAGATGACGCGTTTGAGCCCGCTGTGGCAAACAAGGCCATGTCTGGCGGACATGCCCTAACATGGAGGCCCCAACCCCCGAGAAGATGGTGGCCGCACGCGTTGCCAAGCTAGATGCAGAGCGTCGCATGAGGGCATCCTGCCGGATAAACGTAGATGCCAAGGGGTACTCAGGGGATAAGGCGGAGGATGCACCCCCTGCCAAAGAGGAGTTAGAATCGGAGGAGGAGAAGGAGGAGGAGGATGAGGAGGGGGAGGAGGAGGAGGGGAGCGGACGAGGAGGAGGAAGAGGGCAAGGAGGGGGTTGAAGGGGGGCAGGTGGGGGCAGAGGAGGAGGAGGGGGGGAGGGAGGGCAGGAGGTCGTCGACCCCGTCTTAGTGTCCAGTGACGAGGAAGGGGTCGACCACCATGATGTTGATGATCGTGAGGAGGCATGGATGGCCTTCCATGCCGAGGTGGACAGCATCAACCGCTCCTTTGACCTTTGGTGAGTCTGGGTCAACTGGTTTTCATTCCTATTACGTTACTGCAGCTCTGATTTGAAGTTCATTCATGTCTTCTCACATGGTTTTCTTCCATGTGTTTCCTTTGTAGAGATCACTAAAGTGAAGTTCGTCAAGAGGACGTGCATGCCAAATGACAAGTGGACCTGGATTGCACTGCTGCAGCTGCTGCTGCAGCGGCTGCTGCTCCTTAACAGAGGGACAGATCGAAGAGGGGGGTCCCCGTTTTTTGTTTTATTTCTTTTTTTTTGGTTTTTCTTCCTCGCTACGAGGAGCTCGTAGCAAGCAACTCGCTGCTCGCTGCTCGCTACGGGCAGCTGGCTGCTCGCTGCTCGCTGCGAGGAGCTGGCTGCTCGCAGCGAGCAGCTGGCTGCTCGCAGCGAGCAGCTGGCTGCTCGCTGCTCGCTACGAGCAGCTGGCTGCTCGCTTCTCGCTGCAAGCAGCTCCCTGCTCGCAGTTGCAGCAGCTGCTGCTGCGGGCTGCTGCACCTGCAGCTGCTGCGAGTTGTTGCAGCCGGCGGCTGCTGCTGCCGCCTGCTGCTGCTGCTGCTTGCTACTGCTGCTGCTGCTTGCCGCTGCAAGCAGCTGCTGCTGTAGGCTGCTGCTCGCTGCAGTTGCTGGTGCTGCCGGCTGCTCCTGTTGCGGGCTGCTGCTGCTGCGAGCTGCTGTTGCTGCCAGCCGGTGCTATCTGCTGCTGCTGCTCGCCGTTGCTGCCACTGCTCGCTGCCGCGGCAAGCTGCTGCTGCTGCTGCTGGCTGTTGCTTTCAGTCACACCTGAGGACGTCGCTGCCTTGCGCCGTCGTCACTAGGGGCCTAGCGTGGTCGGCCGCTCACTCCCTTGCATCCATCGTGGGGGTCAGTGCTGCAGGAAAAAATCCGGCAGCATTTCCCCTGGCCCAGTGGCCGTGGGAAAAATTTTGACGCCGCCACCAGGCGGGTCAATGCTGCCGGAAAAAATCCGGCAGCATTTCCCCTGCATTGGTGCGTATGGGAGTCCGCCGGCGTTGTCTGGCACCTGTACGTCAGTCTACTGCTGTTGCTGCTACGCTCTGGCTCTGATACCAAATAGGAAACTAGGCAGCAGGTTGGGACAGCTGCGTTGTTGATGCAGCGTGCGGGCTTTCATGCTCGTTGCTTAAGTCAGCTGCCCCCTCAGTCTGCTGCTCTAGAATCTAAGTCTGGAGGCTCTGGGTTTGTTACTCAGAAGTGCGCGCGCCAGTGTTAGCGCCAGAAAGCAGCTGAAAACTGATAGTAATGGATTAGCAATGAAGAATGAACAACAATAGGGGACCCCTCCAAGTTCTAGCCCCCCCCCCCCAGCTCTGTAGAGCTTGTTATTCAGTTCATAAGCCAATCAGAAAATAGCTAATCTCAGGCTGGCAGGTTTCCTCGGTGAGGCCTGCCACACGGCCGACAGCCCAAAACCCGGGCGTCGTCCGTTTTGCCTGAAAACTGGACCATACCATAATACCGACNCGAGATCGGTACGAGATCGAGACCCGCCACGTGCACTTCGGTACGAGATCGAGAATTTCTCGGTCTTGACCGTCGGGACGAGACATCTCGTACCGAAAGGTTCGAGACCGACTTCGAGATCGAGATTTCTCGTCTCGATCTCGATTTAACAGCCTTACCTGCCAGACGGCCGACAACCCAAAACCCGGGCGTCGTCCGTTTTGCCTGAAAACTGGACCATACCATAATACCGACCCTGCGAACGCAGCCGTGCGGTCAGAATCTGCTAGAAAAATAGTAGCAAGGAGTTATGGCAGCCTGAACCCAGGTAGTGCCCACGATGGTTTATGCTGCCAATCAGGGCCATGCAACATGCAACTGGGACCCTAGGCAGCGCATGACGATGCAGGCACGACAGTACGCGCTGGACGCATGCAGACAGCGACTGCGGTGGCAGTGACTGCCAGCAGCGCGACCGCCGAGGAGGCCTGCCGATGGAGCTGAACACGTCGCTGGAGAGAGGGGGCTCCAGCGAACTGCGAGAAGACCTCAGCGTGCGTCGGCTCCACCGGACGACACTCCATCAGCGTCGAGTCTCGCCGTCAGTCATCTGCATGCCGATGTACACAAGCCGGGAGGACACAACAGAGCACAATGAGCGCAAAAACCAACACGCAAAAACCAACAAGTGGACGTCGGCACATGCCGTCGACAAGGTTGACGTGTGCACGGCGTCGGCAACATCCACCGTGGACAATATGTCGTTGCCAGTGGCCTAAACCATTCGGCGAGCATTCATTGGTGACAAAAATGTACTACTCCGGGGGATGCACAGACGTCGGCTACGGCGCGACGATGGCGGTCCACATGCATAGGTTCAGGTCGTGCGAACTTCCCGCCGTCGAACGGAAGACGACAAATCGAAGCAGAGGCTTTTTGCCGAGGCTGGCAAACATGCGAGGTTTCTTTCCGACATGCAAGTGAAAGCGAACCGAATACTTCGCGTGAATATTGGGCACTGTAGAAATAAAATTCGGATTCGTCTCGGAAACTGAAAAATATGGGCACCGCAGTCTTTCCGTTTCCGACTATGGACACCGCGTGCGAGTCGTTTTCGACTTTGGGCACCGCGTGCGGGTCGACATCGACTATGGGCAGCGCGTCGCTATCGACCGAAACGACGGGCAGCGGATTATTTATGCCCAATACCTTTTGAGAGTCTTCTTCAATATGTTGGTGAATTGTTATACATAAAACTGTTTTATCAAGCGCATTCGTTCACTTTTTCGTTGTTTTTTTTCTCTGCTTTTACATACACACAAATTGGAAAAAATCTTGCGTAGCTTGATGTAGTTTAGAAAACGTTCGCCTAAACCATACACAATATGCAAACAAAAAAATTAGCTTGTACGAATGCGGGTGATAGTTGTGCTTTGTGCCGTTCTTGTACAGTTTATTGTGACCACTCGGCCGTGTCCATACTCGTGTAGATCCCTGAGGCAGGCAGCCCTGGTGACACCGGCGCGACGACAAGCGGTGGACTACCCGTCTGGAGCTGACCGACCACTGTTCCAGAGCCCCAGATGTCACCGGGACTCCTTGCTGTGCCTTCTACGTCTTGCAGGCGCCTTTCGGCGGACTGGGCATGAGGCCCATTTGCATGTTTTTGCATTGTATACTCGCTGTCAGTCAATGGATGCATGCATGTGACCAGTTGCTGCGTCCGTCTTTTGATTCTGCACGTCTAGGTTCAGACGGCGTAGGATTCTGACATGTGTGCGCAGAGTTACAGCCAAAACAGTGGTTTTGGGCCGGTTTTAGGACAGCTCTTGGACTGCCGCGTGTGACACCCGCCGTGCGCCGCGGCAGGTATTTATGCCCTGGACCTGTCAGTTGTCATTTCTCTCTGCATATGCTATATTGAAGCATTCTGACACTTTCACTTGTGTCTCCTAGCCAAACCCTTGTCGTTGTGTGTACGACCTGTGACTGTCGTCACCGTGTGACCAGGCACTGACGCCCGGTCAGCGGCTGTGTTGCTAGGAAGCTTCTACGCACTTTCTCATGGTATCAGAGCAGTAAGACAGTTCTCACTGAGCTGCGCAGCAGAGACGCAGCAGTGAGAGTCACCGCTGACGCAGACCTTCTCGGATCTTCTGTTGGAGACGGCCGGTCGCCGTCCGCGTACTCCACCCACCACGTGAGATCGCGGCTGTTGATGCAGCAGCAGCGGCGCGTACCACCACGCAGAGGTGTGTGGCGGCTGCGGTGCGTGCAGCCGCCACTCCCCTCACAGCCGCAGTAGCAGAGCAGCAGCAGCAGAGGCGGCGGCAGCAGCAGCGCAGCAGCAGCGGCCGCCACAGCAGCGTGGCAGCAGCGGCGACAGCAGCAGCGCAGCAGCGGCGTCGGCAGCAGCAGCGCAGCAGCGGCAGCGGCACAGCAGCAGCAGTGGCAGTCGCTGCGGCAGCAGCAGCGCAGCAGTGGCAGCAGCAGCAGCGCGTGGCGGCGGCAGCCAGCAGCAGTGCGCGGCGGCGGTAGCAAGCAGCAGCTGCAGCGCGCAGCAACAGCGCCACGCGCAGCAGCAGCACCGCGCGCAGCAGCAGCGCCACGCGCAGCAGCAGCCGCCGCGCACAGCAGCAGCAGCAGCAGCGCAGCCGCTGCTGCCACCGCTGCACACGCAGCTACGCAGCTGCTGTTGCAGCTAATAGCACAGCTGCAGCAGCAGCTGGGCGGAAGCTGCTGCACAGCTTCCGCACAGCTGCCGCGCGCCACCGCGCAGCGGCAGAACCGTGACCTGAAAAAGAAAAAAGAAAAAAAAAGGAGGGGACGAGCTGACGTCAGCATTGTTGGTTGCTGACGTCATCAGGTCGTGCTGACGTCAGAAACCACTTGCTGACATCAGCATTACACTTAGCCAAATTTTCGACCGAAAAGTCAAAAGTTGCCAGCGTTTCAACTCTCCGAGAAACGCAGACGGTTTTGAAATCCGGCAAACTTGACCTGTCATCCCACAGTGAGTGGCGACATGAGTTCGCCTGACGACAAGGACAAGGGACCAAGTGATCCCTCCTCCTCTTCTTCAGGGGTATTGAGCCCTCGCTCGCAGGCCATTGAGGACCTGCGCAGCCAGCAGGAGGAGATGCGTCGTCTGTAGCGAGAGCAGACTGACGCGATCCGCATGCTGACTGAGCTCCTGCGCGCTCAGTCCACGGCTCCTCCGCGGATTTCTCAGGGAGCTGCCGACGTTGCGGCCTCCACCCAGCACTCGACTCAAGTGCCCGTGACAGGTGCCCCGCCTTCTTCACCTCCTGGTGTGGTTTCCCCACCACCTGCGGATCTCTTTGATGACAAGCCATTCATGCCAGGCTTCGAGGATGACTCCCAAGAGCGGGAGATTCGTCTTCTACAGGAGCGCCGCCGTCTGCTGTAGACAAGTATCCGACCTCCACCCGTGTCCCCGATACGACCGTCACCTGACTTCCCCGGTGATCACCCCCTTCCAGGAGTTTTTCCCGTCTCTCGCCCTCCTCAGCCTGCGGCTGCTCTCCCCACGGAGCGGCAGCCAAAGGACTTTGAGGCACCACCTCAACGGTACATCAGCGAGGATGGATTTGACTACTGGGAGATCCTGTTTCAGGTGTGGGCCACTTCTGAGGGAGTGTGGCCTTACTACCACAGCCCATACCAGTCTACAGATCCAGCACAGGTGCTGACAGCAGCCCGGGCCATGCGAGGGCTTCTCTACGCCATGCCACGCGAGACTGTCGTTGACTTCCGTCCCTTCNGGATGACTCCCAGGAGCGGGAGATTCGTCTTCTACAGGAGCGCCTCCGTCAGCTGCAGACGGGTATCCGACCTCCACCCGTGTCCCCGATACGACCGTCACCTGACTTCCCCGGTGATCACCCCCTTCCAGGAGTTTTTCCCGTCTCTCGCCCTCCTCAGCCTGCGGCTGCTCTCCCCACGGAGCGGCAGCCAAAGGACTTTGAGGCACCACCTCAACGGTACATCAGCGAGGATGGATTTGACTACTGGGAGATCCTGTTTCAGGTGTGGGCCACTTCTGAGGGAGTGTGGCCTTACTACCACAGCCCACACCAGTCTACAGATCCAGCACAGGTCCTGACAGCAGCCCGGGCCATGTGAGGGCTTCTTTACACCATGCCACGCGAACTGTCGTTGACTTCCGTCCCTTCCTGGGCGAGGCTGGCATAGGCACCGGAGCTGATCCTCGTGGAGGCTGGGATCTGGTGTTGTCCCTACTGGCAGAAGAGACGCACGCCACGCGTGCGTCACACATTCGTGCTTTCCACTCTCTCCGTCAGGGACCCGCGGAGCCTGCAGCGGATTACTGGCGACGCGCCATGCGTATCTACACGCGTCTGGGGACCTCAGGGGCCACACAGCTGTGGGCGCTTCGGACGATCATGCTCGGAGTTCGCCTGGAGTACACCGACATATTCACACGGTACAACGACGCTGCTCTCGAGCCTTTCTCAGCCACCCTGCAGCTGCTCCCTTTGGCCCATCAGCTTTTCCTCCAGGTGACGTCGGCCCGCGAGGCAGCAATAGCACATCAGGAGACTTCCCTCGCTGCAACAGTCCTCGCCTCACCACCATCTTCCCTCCTGAAGTCACCCTCACCTACCTCCATCACGACCTCATCTTCCTCCTCCTCTTCGACCCCATCTACACCCACGCTGACGCAGGGCGTTGCAGCAGCTGCCCAGGGGAAGAAGAAGAATAGGAAGCGCGGATCTGGTCAGCAGCAGTTGTCATCCAGTGGTAGCAGTGGTCGTTCCGTGCACTGCTACAACTGTGGAGGTGCCCATCGCTACAATGAGTGCCAGCAGCCGCTCGACTGGGAGCGCATCACTCGCGGACTTCAGGCTGCCCATGCTGCTCGCACCGCGTCCGGCACGTCGACCGCACACTCCTCTGGACGCGCGGTGACTACGACTGCACGTGTTCCTGTATCCTCACCGGCGAGCAGCAGTGATCCAGACCCACGCGACCGCACCATCGCCGAGCTTCGTCATCTTCTGGCGCTTCACTTTCAGGGAGGTACAGTGTGTTGTCATCGTCGAGTGGGTCACAGACTGCTTGTTCGTCCGTCCTCGTGACTCGTGATGACACGTGTGAGGGAGCACAGTCCGCATGTGATGATGATGGGCCTGACTGCACTGACTGGATTCATGAGTCTCACCTTCGTGATGTACGTCGTTTCTTCCCACTGACGGCTCAGCGTCCCTCTGATG
>SZWC01010182.1:57281-74336 GCA_023375785.1 Penium margaritaceum
GTGTCAAAGTGTTGGCTCCAACGCCACCAAAACATTATCAATGAAAAGTTGCAAGTAGAAAAGTGGATGGAATGCAATCCCACATAGAAAAACTGACCATTCGGCGGGCAAGGTCGGCTTATGATTTTCAACAATGTAACCAGGTTTTGAGTGAGTAAAGGGATAAGACTCGGATGAGGTCGAATTCTGGTGATCTTTCAACGGCCCATAACCTCGCACGAGGACAGCACTGAAGAAATTATTATGTGGCAAATTCTCATTTTCTTCTTTTCCCTCGGTCGTAGCCGACTCGAAGGGGGGAGAGGGGGCTCAGCACGAAAAAAAAGCTCGGATGTCAAACCCAGCCTCCCCGCGATGGGATTAGGGATGGAGAAGGTAACGAGCTGGTATCTCTATGATAGAATAAATGCATGCCAAAGTTGGAGCCAACAACGATGCTATTGAATGAGGAAGTTCCAGAGGTTGATGAGTAAGAAAAAATCAGATTCAAATGATTTGAGATTAATGTTGTGCCTTTTGTCGCGCTTTGTCATGAAGATGAACAGGAAGAGCCAGGATTAATGGTGGAGGGCAGCCGAAAGCAGTGAGTATTTCCTCCCGGGCCATGTGGGATTATGCCTAGGAATGTAAGTGAAGTTGAAGGGAGTCACCCTCCCACCTCCTCGCCTCCCACTGCGCTTTCCTTGATGCTATACAACTTCATGTTTGGCCACTAGTGAAAACCAATCGCATAGGGGCTACATCGGCACCAAAACAAGCCATCAAGTTTAACCCAGAATCACTAACAATGTGTGGGCTTCTCACACATAGAAAACCTGGATTGAGTGGAATGGAGCACATCATATTGGCTTACGATTCCAAAAATTCACCTGTCTGAGGGGTTGCGGTGTAATCAAGGTGCACCACGTACTTCAAAGCATCAAGGCATATGGTGGTCAAGGAAAGCTCTGGTCTGAATATCCAAGCATGGGAAACTGGGCCATCCCTCCTTCTTCGGTCAAGGGGCTCCGGCTTTGGCAGGCATGGAACGTCAACGCCCACCGCAACTCCAAATGTGCTGGTAGTGGGAGCCAATGTTGTCACATTATGCTTCACAAGCCCAACATTGGAGCATGCCTTCCAGTTCCTCAACAGTTTCATCTTGGCATGAATGTCGTTAAACTTCTACAATGCTACAGGTGCTATTGTTTTTCCCTGGTTGCTAAGGACTTTAAGCACATGTCAGTGACATCATCATTACATCCAGTGCATCTTCCTTCCTCAACATGTCCTCTGATTACCGTATCACCATCAAAGAGGGTGGCTGGCCTTGGGCATGGACCTATCAAAACGATGAGGTGCATTCTCTTCTACGCTCTCCAGCTGAGGTTGCTATTCAGAGGGTTATGCTTGTGGGCGAAATCTTGCTCTGGAACCAATGTAACAGATTCGGAGGGCATCCTTGGTCAACTACGTCCAAATCGTGGTATTTTAAAGTCTGTACACCTTAAGCCATCCCGTCTTACAGCCCACGTTCCAAATACCTCTCCTGAAGCCATGTCGTACATGGTGTGCTACAATACCATTTGCGTAGGAGTGAGCTCCCCTCAATATATACACGTTGGCCCCAAACCTTGGCACTCTGATACCAGATGCAATCCAGATGTCGTGTGCTAGCATCAACCGGACAATGAAATAACTACGAGGAGCAACGATGATCAACGGGATGTAGGTGTACACTTTATATCATGTGCAATGGAGTAAAAACGCACTATAATGCATATGGAAAGTGGAAGCAAATGATTTGTTTCTTTTAAGGATCAAACCATACAAAAATTGTATAGAGGGGCACATCCAACCTGACCTGAGATCTTCGTACCCCATGTGGCTCTATATAGGGCACAGACGGGCGTCAATCCCTCACCATTGCTTACCTTGTCCTTCCATCTTTCCAACGTACAAAGGATCACATAACTTTGTTTTATGAATGGCTTGTATGTGGTTTTTGAATGAACCACACTAATGTACCGCTCGTAGCATTGGCAGTGGTGGTAACGGCCGCCGAAGCATCCTACCTGACAATAAGAAATCAGTTAGTTACCATTTCAAACCGTCATTGGATGTCAATGAGCCTTGATTTGTTAACCAACCGGGTACCAAGTCGGATTTCATCTCCTTTGATGAATGATCGAAGAAGTTGAAGTCATTGACAACACTCAGTACAATGCTAAGATATAGAATCCTCGACCGGAAACCTTAGAACAAAAACTTATATGGCTGATGAAATCTTTGAATGGTGTGGACCTTCGTCATTGTAGAGATTGATGATTCTATATCAACAACAACATCATTTATGCTAGACTCCTCAATGAATTTGCAGCAAGATAAACCACGTCTCACTCAAATGTTTAAAGTGGAGGCATCAGGCTTCAAAGGGAAAATGATGAATAACCAGCTTGACGAGTTGAGAAAAATCAGAGGGTAGGATGCGATAGTGATGCGATTGTATGGTCAAAGAAGTTACTTTGCATATCACCCTTTGTAAAGTTGCACAGGGTAGGAGCAAGGAGTACAGGGACGACCAACCAGTAATAACACTTCAGATGCAACCAAGGGGCTGCAAAAGTCGAAAACCAACGAACTAGCATAGGTGCAATATTGGATAGAGAGAGGGCCCTTGTAGTTTTCTCAGCAAAGACATGGTTTGAGAGCAAGGATTGTAGACCAAATGAATGGTTTTTGAAGGATTGATGGTTTCTTTGAATTAATCAACTTTGCAAACACCTCCAGCAAAAACAATGGGAACTGGAAATTGTAACGACATGAAGAACTTACCCAATGAGCGACCACAAATAATCTTTGGGAAGACTTACTATACTGGCAAAATCATCAAGTGGACAAGAGCAGAGGCACCGACTACATTAGTTGTTTCAGGGACAAAAGGATGCCTCAGATTAAGTGACCCATGACATTTACGTTGGTTACTGGAAGTGGCACGAACGGAAGCAATAGAGGAAGTTGTAACAAATTCAAAAGTACAAAACATGACAACCATCATGCTTGAAGTGGCTGAAAGGTTACAACTAGGAGCTCGCACATGGCCAGTCCACGTGATACCTACCAAAGAGGGGAAAATTGTGGCGGTAGACAAATTTGACTTATCAACCTCATCGGCATGCAAACTAGCATAGCTTGCACATGTACTTGAGGAGTTTGCACAACTCGTCAAGGATTTTAGAGGGGTTTGACTAAATGAACTACTGAAATACTTACATCCAAAACATAGTGTTTGCGAATATTATGACCTAAAGACAGGCAACATTCAGAAAACCGAGGGGGCTTATAAGACAAGCGACCACAGGTTAACAAAGATAAAACTCCAACTAGATGAGATGCTCGGCCAGGACCTTGTATGCCCATCCACATCCTACAACGCAACCCCAATGCTTTTCTTCAAAATGTGGATTTTCATGGTTTCTGGAGCATTGATAAACATTGCCTTCCCCAATTCCACAAGGAGACAAGCCTTTGCATCAACTCCAGAGAGCACGAATTTTCTCCCAAGTTTTCCTGCAAAGAGTTCATTTTAAGATCCGCACATCCCATGCAAAAATTAAGAAAACAATGCTCCACACATACTGTAGACACATCAATTTGTAGTCTTGTCATCCGCACTCACAAATGCTTTAGTGATGTTTATGGCGACGATGAAAAACATGTTTGGGTGTGCCTCAGATAACTTATCATTGTGTACCTTAGTGACATTCTTGTGTACAACAGTACCCCCAATGAGTATAGTGGACATCTCCAAAAACATTGCGGAGTTTCTACAGAGAGAGAAACAGTAAATTCGGTCAGTTTACGATCGAGATTTGGGTCAAATCATTAGCAGCGGTCGGATACATTGAATCCCAAAAAATTGGAGGCAGTTGCTTATTGGTGAACAAACACAACATCCGAGAGGTCCAAGTATTTTGCTGTATATTTCTATATTACACATCAGTGTCGGCACCTCTGTTTGATCTCAATCATAAAACTTTCAAGTGCAGCCAGGCATGTATAGCAAGCAAGAGGCGTTGCAACTGTTTGAGAAACTATCTGACCTTAACACGAGTCTTACTATCGTCTGATCCAACTCTGGACTACATAATGATCGCCAATGCTTCTTTTCAATACGTCAGAACTGTTAAACACCAAGATAACGTCAGTGGATGACGACAAATCACACGCATTTTACAATAATTGTGTGGTCTACAGCTGAAGTTCACTGTGTACAAAAAGAGTACCCTGCTGGCTTTGATTTTTTTTTTAACCTTCTTTTTGGTAGTCTAATATCATCAAATTGGATTATTCGACGAATTCATACAGTCACAGAAATAATGATAAGTCATGAATATTGAAATCATAGTCCCACCAGGCATGTTTCATAACCGGGATCATTGCTGTCCTTGTATTTTACAAAGGAGCACGAGTTGTAACCTCTCAAATGATATGGTCACAGTGGCGGGTCTCGCTTCATGGTCCGGCAATTCAAATCATCAATCGGTGACTTGCATTGTCGGATGGCTGCGCGCGCTTGACATGCGGTCATCGCCGCATGTCAGGCCTTGAACCGACGCTTTGATTTTGATTTTGATTCTATGAGTCGTGGGCGGGACGCGGCGCGACGAAGTCCTCCGCGAGAGCTCGCAATGGTTGCCGAATCCGCCAAAGGGAGTTGCGAACAAAAAACTAGAATCACAACTGAGCCGCCGATTTCATATGTTTTGGAGGTGATTTTATCCTATGTGGCATCGTTCCCAGAATCTGGGTAACGTCCTATCGGCGGAAATAGCCAGAATCAGACGAAATGCCGGTGATGTTGATTCTATCAGAAAACGTGATTTCGGACAGAATTGTTCGAAATCTGAGGGGCCATCGACGGTCGATCCGACGCTCTCTTGTTGTAGATGGCACGACAAAAATTTTTGTGCTGCGTACGAGCCACTGGGTGTGCGAGTCGGCCGCCGAAGTCGACGCAGGAAGTGTGTCCATGAAACTCGGACAGCGAGACCCGCGAATTTGGAGGAGTCCTACATGTTCTGCCGCTGATTCGAACCAAAGCCCTCCAGTTCGAAGAATCATACAAAAATCAGATTTCTAGAGGGAAACCGGGGAAGCCCTAGAATCAAAATCAAAAGCAAAGCGTCGGTTCAGGGCCTCAAGCGAAACAAACCAGCTTTGTGTTGCGTACACGTGGTCCAAAAGGACCACGTGTAGACGCCACGCAAGATCTGCCATAAAATCTGACAAATCGCGGGTGTGGCAGCTACACGGGTACGCTTTTGTGCGACTGGCAGATGGCTTTCGCCGAAATGCAGAAGATGCACCGGACCCCTTGCCAAATATGAGGTACCACCCCTTGCGCTTCGACGAATTTCAAGGAAGCAGAAAGTAATTACCCGGTCGACAAAATTAAACATTATTAAATCCACAATTGCTAGATCTACGAAATTCAAAGTCGGTAGGGTATATTGTTAGTCGTGCACAGATTTAAGGTGTGATTTTGGTACTCATGATTATTGATGATGTGTCATCCATACTAATCACCATGCATTGAAACACCTCAAGGTTCGAAATCTAAGCGGCTGACAAGCTCAGAAAACTGATTTCCTTGTATCCAGATTTCACTACAAGATCGAGTATTGAATAAGAACAACAAATTCTCCGAGTACCTGAGAGGCTAACCATTCTTCCTGCCTTGGACCAGCATGCTGCTCATTTATGAAGACCCATACTTGTGAGGCTGTACATGAGAGGTTGAAAATTCTGGCACACACAACAAGACAAAGTATTGGTTGGAAAAACCATACTGGTAATGGCGATCAACTTGCCATGCGGTCGTGCCGTAGAATGACAAGTCGCAACAATTTATACTAAATGAGTGTTAAGACACCACTCTCGGTGGAAACTTCATCAAGGACAATACGCTAAAGAAACTTGCGAAGCAGTACTTGTAGGACATGATACAAATTCTCATCATAAGCTACTGTAGAACATGCGACGTTTGTCCACACCATAAGTAGAGATAAACCAAACCCCCAATTTTGCTTTTCCCACTATGCATGCCAGCAAGATCATGGGTGGGCATGTCCATGAATTTGTGATTGGCTTGCCCATCCTACCAGGGGCTTGTGATGGCCAAATGCTTTCCAAAGATGGTGCACTTCATCTCGACTACGACAGAGGTCATGGTTGAAGGAACCATTCAGGTCCAACCAACCCAAATCCATACAAATTGTTACATGTGAGCAACATTTGAACATGTCGTAAAGATCCTTGCATGAGAGACGTTGTGATAACAACATCCTTTTCAACAAATTCCTTGTAAGTATCATGTACGCAGATGAATTTGTATTCGCGGAGTTGCAAAATCTTAATGAACTCACTTCAAGCTATAAAACATGTCAAGCTAGAGAAAAGCACATCTGGATTGTTTCCTGAATACATATGTGGCATATGTTTTAGGTGTATGACCTTCATCATGCCCGTTGACATTATTGGATGTGTTTGTTGTATGAATACATACACTCCTTTTTACTTTAACTTAAAGGAGACATACCAACAGCTTATGAAGCCGAGACAGATTATACTGTTGCATAGCTGGTTATGAAAAATTGGTACCTTGATTATTTCTTGCATAACAACTTCACTTTTGCTTGAGTGGAAGTTTAGGAAATACATTAGTGGCTACCGGATGGTGCGTGTGTTACCTTTTTTTTTCACCTATGCACTTGTATAATCTCCGTCCACAAACAAGAATCAAGTACATTTGAAACATTCTGACTTTCTATGACTTTTTCTGATGGCATTTCTTTTGAACTCATTTATGTATGCAAACAATTGGTGCAAATGGTACATTGACATTGTCTTGCACACATTGATTAGAATCTAACATGGTTCTTGAAGTATTTACATCCAAATTTTTTATGTTTGTCTGATTCAATGCTCCGATGATATCTTAAACAGATTCATAATTGGCCCAAACTTATGTAGTATTCCCAGTGTGTATCAGATAGACTTGTCAATACACCTCCCACATCAAATTAAACACTCCTCTACCACTCTAGGACTCCCCCCTCCCTCATATAAGTAGAAGGAGGGGGTTGATTCCCACCACCAACTCCCCGCCTGAATTGGAGTTGTGTTATGGTTGTGTAACTACCGAAGTGCCAAACAGATACACAAGTGTGTTTGTACATTAGTAAAAATTCTCTCGAGAGAATACAAAGAATACTTTGTGATCCGGGAGGTGGGTGAGCTCAAGCAATGAGGGCCCTGATTTGCTGTGGGAAAGATCTCATGTGAAAACCGAAAGAGATGAGAACTAGGATTTTTTTTTAGCTATGATGGAAATGTTGCATTGAAGATTCTTGTTTCAATGGATACAGCTGTGTATTATTCTTAGTGTATACCAGATGCAAAGATAGATACACTTCCTATGTATGTTTTTCCATTTTGAGATAGGTAGGCGGTTGAAACCCGTCTTCCCATCCTCAGTCTCTTCCCCAAGGGTGAAGGTGTGATGGATGGGTGTGTTTTGCAGTGTATACAGATAAATGTAAAAAGAATATGCAAGGATATTCATAAAGCACAAAATTTTCTGAAGTCCGCATACAATGCATACCTTGCTTTACACCCTCGATACACCCGATGTGATGCAGTACTAGCATGCAGCTCGAACACCTTCATTATCGAGAAACGGGGATGAGACCAATGTCAAAAGCATTTGCCTACCCATGGGTTTTTGCCTAAGTGTTCAACACCCTACTAGCATCGTTACACCCAATGTGTTTAGAGAGGTTCAGTGAGGTCAAGCAATTGGGGCCATGTTACGTCGTGGGGAAGATCCTATCGAAAAACAAAAACTACATCTGAGAACTATTAATAGACTTTGATTGACACATTGAAGAAATTTAAAGTGCTTGTTTATGGAAATAAACTTGTGTATTGTTCTCGTTGTCTACCATACAAACGTATAGATACAATTAAAAAAATCACTCTCACATATAGAGGGAGAAAGGGTTGATGTCCAACCCCCTTCCCTCCCAGGTCAAGAGTGTATTGACAGTTCTATTGGGTAGTGTGTCTAGAGAAATGTAAACAATTACTACTGAACATGTTTTCGTGTACTTATAACACATTCGTTTCTTTGTACCTAGATACATTCGATGTTTTGAAAAGGAGGGAGTGGAGTGAGGTCAAGCAAATAAGGTACTGCTATGTCACGGGAAAAATCACATCCAAACACTGAGAATAGATATCTAAGATTTGTTGAGTAACTCTGATCAACGTGTCAGACGCATTCAAAACATCTGTTTTAAAGAAATGTACTCATGTAGTGTTCTGATTGTCTACTAGTGATAGCTACAATTATGTTCTGAAGGAGGGAGGGGGTTGACATCCAATCATTTCTCTCCCCCTGTATATAGTGTATTGGAGGGGTGTACTGGGTAGTGTATTTAGAAAATTGTAAAATAAATACACAAATTTCCTCTTACACCAATGAACATATTTTTCTCCGCATACAATGCACTCTTTGCTCCCCAGCCCCGATGCTATTGATGTGTTTAGAGAGCAGGTGAGCTCAAGCAATTGAGACTGTGTTATGGCATAGGAAAGAGCCAATTTGAACAATGAAAGAGATGAATGAATATTGTTGATGAGTTATGATTTAAGCATGATAAAAATTCAAAATGCGTTTGTCAATAAACACACATGTGAACGATTCTTGTTGTTCATCAGCTATACCTACAACTTCACTCCCTATACACACTTCTACATTTTGAGGGAGGGGAGGGGGGTCACGTCCGAGCTCCCTTTTCCATATGGAGGCAAAACGTGCATTCTGGGGATATGTTAAACTGTGGAACAAGAGAAAATTCAAATTGTTACATGATTGCAACCATGCACTAGTGAACAAAAACAACAATACTCCCCATCTTACACACCTATTACAAGCCATTTGTATTAAGAGGACGGGGGTGGCAGAGGAGCTATTGGGAAACCGGTACGTTGCGTTGCGTTGCGTTGCGTTGCGTGGAAAGCATCGATGGAACACCGTACCCTAGTCCTTGCAATGGAAATGGTAAGAAATCATTGGTCAGGTGCAATGAGCTCTCCATGTTACCAAAAAGAGCATTTCTAAATAAATTCTCTTTTGCATCATAAAATTTAGCCATCAACTACACACAAAGATGCATGTCCTGGAAACTCTTTCAAAATGTTGGCGGAGGGGGTTGATGTGCACCCCCTCATTCTCCCCCCTCCTCCCCTTCCCAAAAGACGAAGGTGTGTCACAGCAATGTATAATGTAGGGCAGGTAGAGGAGGGTCATTGACATATTCAAATTTACAAAACAGCATAGAACGTACATGGTGTATAGCATACATAGCGTATAAGATGTAATTTTCATCATATCTATGATCCACCCTTGGACACACTCCCTGTATACACTTGAAAGTGTTTGTGAAGTGGGGAGGCAAGGTCGGTCATTGGAAAACACATAGATGCATATATTACTGAGTTCCATGATACAGTTTCCGATACGCTCTCGAGATGCCTCCGTGGTCATCTCGGGTAGGAGGTGAACTATCATTGCCTACAAAGGTGAGGATTAAGTGAGAGAATGAAGTGCACGTCTCATCCCGACTGTGTTCAGATGCGACAGAATGACTTGTTTCTTAAGCACAGGTAAGCATCGGGCCCTCAACATTTTTGGAGCGCAATGTATGAAAAACATAAGTATCCACATAGTCTCCAAGTGAAGAGATAATCAAGCTCAGAATCATTAAGTACATGAAGCATAAAAAGGTGCAAGGGTGAAATAGCTCGGATACTCGCATCATGCGCACTGTTACGCTGGCGTCCCCGTGTGTCGAAGACGTGACACAGCATATCCAATGCACTAAAACAGAAGAACGAGATATCCATTAATATTTTTGTCTAATCACGGTGTATCCGGATATCAAAATATAGATTCGACATACGGGCATGCCACTCCTTCTATTAGAGCAATGGGAATGCCGTGTTGAATTTGCCGTGTGGTGCCTCCATGGTGAAAACACCATCGCTTCATTTGGGCGATGTGATGTCATCCTTACAAAATTGATTCCATCTTCGGTTGTCAGATTCACGTCGTCAAATAGGAACAAACATACTGGTGTTATGAATTCCTGAAATGCTTAAGGTACATGTTTTCAGAGTCATTTTCTGGGGGTTATCGTTGTACGACCTTGTTATTCAGGACATGCACCATCTGGACTTCTTTGACATTGCATGCACCTAGTAGAATAGACCCAGATGCCTCAGTCTGCCATCCACTTGTCTTCTTTGGCGTCTGCAGAATGTTCACTCGCAGGATAGTGTGTGACAGCCGGTATTGCGGGCTTCAGGTACTTTGTGCCCTGTGACTTTTTTTTCATGCTTGTGTTCAGCCTACCCCCTCATTTATCTCAATTCCAAAGAGTTTGAACCAGCACTGACCACCATGGAACCCTCCTAGTCACTTGGGCACCGTGCACTGCCTAGGCACTGTGCACGGTGCCTAGGAGTATGGCTGAGGGGGACCTACATCGAGGTGAGCGGCAGAGTGGGTGTCCCCTGCTTTTAGTCCTTTTTTTCCCAACACGTACCCATGTTCTGTCAATATGGCCGCACAACTACGATGGTCTGCGTCCCATAGGCGGGGACTTAGGCAGTCTGATGACCAGCCCCTGGGGTCTCCTCCTCCGTCCTTAGCACGCCCCGTTCTGAACGAGACAGGTGTCTCTCCCCGCCCTTCCCGTTGCCTGATTTTTTATGCAATGTTGGACACCAAAGTCGTCGTCATCCTCTCGTCGCCAGAGAAGTCTGCCGCCCCTAAGCTGTGGCCAGATCACATTGGGGACGAACCGCTCGAGGGTGAACGGTGTTGCATTAGATCATGTGCTCATAGTAGCCTACTGCTCCTTGATTTTGATGTTGATGCTTTTTTTTTGCTCGTCGGAAAGTGTAGAAATAAATCGTTTTGTCAAATTCAACAGTCCACCAAATTAATTTTAAGAGGAAATAGTCAAATTTCAGGGATCATGCATGCATTTTAGTAACTTGGGTTGTAATACACTTCCTGTCTATGCTGGTGGATTTTTTACCCTCGTTACTAAGTCCATTTGTTCAGAAAATGCATTCGGCAAAGCTTGGTCATGTTCATGATGTCAGGGAATACGAACATGCAAAGATGCAAGTTACAAATTTGAACGTGCGAAGTGAGACTCGTACAAAATCACTTCAAAGCACTACACGACAATAAAGCAAGATTATGCGCCACCTCATCCTCCTCCTCCACCTCCTTGTCATGGAACAACAGTTCATCAGCATAAGGTGCCACTGCATGCTGGAATGATGGATCAAACACCATTCTTCACCATGGGTTCCTCACCGCGGATGTATTCCAAAACCTTTAAAAACCATGCACAAGACTCCTCCTTCACCTCCTTCATGCCTATGTGCATGCTCTGACCCACACAACTATGCTCCGCACTCCATGATGCAAAAAGTTCCTTGAGCTTGTTTCTTACCAGACGGATGATGCTGACATCAGCCGGCTGTACCCTACCTGTGCATCCAGCAGGGATGTATGCTGTACGGATGTAACTTAAGTTGTCCTTGAGCCACAGTTGAAAAGCTGCGCTGTAGTGCGGACGCCAGGTGTCAAGGACGCGAAGAAGATTCTACTTGCCCTCGTAGACACCGAGCCCCGTGGAGGTCCGCTTTTAGTATGGGATGACAATTGTGCAAACCCACTCCTTTTTGGTGTCTGTGTTCGCCCAGTGAGTAGGAGTACACATCAGGTTCCATCCCTATTCGAGCAGCCGTCCAGATTTTTCTCCACGTGGCACCAACCTGGCGGTCATTCCACCAAAAACTAGTAGCATCAGCAGCGGCTCGCCCGTCATGGAGGATGCAAAGAGCGCGGTGATCGCACGCTTGTCCTCCAGTCCGACAATGCTGATCTCATGGCTGCCCTTCGGTATGTACGTGTGTTCGGCGGTTGGAAGCAGCTGGATGGAGGTGTGGTCGCCGTTGATCATGAGGAAAGGCTTGATCCCATACCGCATGGCTATGCAAGCTGCACGACAGTGGAACTACAGGATCTTATTGTCAAAGTCGGCCAGCAGTTTCCGCGTGGCAGTTGTTCCACTCCTCCAAGACCATCCCATTTCCCTTTTCACAAACTTTCTCACCCATGAACATGCAAACGCACGACGGCCGAGCAATTCAAGCTGACCTAGAGCATGACGTGCAAGAACACCATGAATCTCGTGCTGTATCAACTTTAGGTTCAAAGAATGAGCGGTTGCGTGAGAATCCTTGAGCATCGATCAAATTGTCTCAAAGATCCCAAGATGCCTGGGCAGCAAAGCCCCCTTGTCCCTGCAACCGTACTTCCTTTTGTTTTCACTCACTGGCACCGACGGCACAGGTGCAATCACCGCAAGAACGGCATCCTTGTATTGCTTCATCAGAACATTAGTGCCTTCCACGAACCATCCTGATACAGTCTTAGGAGCAAATTCATCGAAGACATGATTTCCATTGGGAGTCCAAAAACTGCGCCTAAGATGCTGCACAGACACATATGTCGAATCCCCTCCACGATGGGAGCCTTTCCCTTCTCTTCTGCCATTAATTGACGACAAGGGATGGGGATGTCCTCAGCAGGCGCGTGCTCCATGTCTCCATCACTTGGACAAGGACGTGAGATGCTGATGGGCATGGAAGGAGGGAGGGGTACCTTTGACGTACTTGTGCTTAGGGAGTAGGAGGTGTACACACGCGAAGGAGCATCACGGACACTCGTAGTGGGAAACGGCAGATGGACACCCGTCGGCATGCACAGCGCCTCTAGCACTCCATCGGGTAGCGTCAACGTTGAGTGCACGGTAGGACCGTCAATATAGGTGCCGTTGTACGATGCCAATTGGGTTTTGTCCATGGAGTCGTCAAACGTAAGGCGAATTTCCTTGCGTGGATGCCCAACCGGGCGTTCCGGGAGTGCAAAACGCGGAGGAGGCCCCTCACGAGCAGCACCATGGAGACAACGTGTGCGTTCCTTGGCGGACACCTTGGTCAAAAAACGTTCCATGGTGTTCGGGTGTTGTCTGTTGAATAAACGACAGTGAATCAGAAGTGATGGCATGCCCAAAACACACTCCAAGCACTTAAGGCTTTGGAGCAACCTGTCGCTGCCACCACACACAAGCATGGCAGCGACAATTTACCCCAATGCTAGGCTAAACACGCCTAGCAGCGCGGCACGGATTTGCCAACGGCGCTCGCCCATCAAGCGTTGACCATGCAAACAAAACGCGCGCACATCGCTCAACGGACGGGTGTCATCGAACTGAATGATCACCAAGAAAATGATCGGGACCCGTCACCGAATTCAAGGGACCACCCCCTGCAATACCAAAGAAATCAAGCAACCACCAATACAAATTGAACCCGAAAAGAAAAGAAAGAATGAAAGCAAGGATCACTAAACTAAGGATTAAAATTCCACTCGTCAAAGTTAAAGAGCAGTAGGGTAGCATATTCTCTGTCCATAGTGGTTGCTAACATCCTTTGGTACTTTTCTTATTTTGTAGTGTCCTTCGACGACAAGGCGGACAAAAGGGTCCCAAAATGCACTAAGGTGGATGGCGACCTCCCCGGCGGGATGGAGTTTGCTGACATAGCCACGTGTCGTCGGGTCGTAGACGACTACACAATCAAGAACTGCATCACCGTCTGTTGGTTGCGATGTGAGCAAAGAAGGTTCACACACTGATGTGCCCAGTTCTAGGACAATGATTGCCTTTGGATTTTGTGCATCCACGTCTGTACTCAAAGTGGGTTGGCTAAGGTGTCAGAGCGGAAGGATGGCCACCAGTGTGTGCCAAGAGCTAGGAATGGCCACGGAGAACCCGCCAAGACAGTGAAGTGGGTGCGCCGGCACATCGTGGCCATTATGCA
The DNA here is from genome assembly GCA_023375785.1 of Penium margaritaceum. Lineage (NCBI taxonomy): Eukaryota > Viridiplantae > Streptophyta > Zygnematophyceae > Desmidiales > Peniaceae > Penium > Penium margaritaceum. The sequence goes on from SZWC01010182.1 coordinate 71,295, forward strand.
GAAGAATAACTGTGCGGATGCCACAAACCTCAAGGCAATGGTGAAAGAAGCGACCGTCAAAGACGTGGAACATGGCACACTGCACCACGCTAAGGTTGCCGCCAAAGAGAAGCTACTGGGGTCCCGCATGAAGTCATGTTCTCTATTCCTCGCGTATACTCAAGAGGTTTTTACATCTTGTGTGAAGACTGTTGTCCCACTTTATTCTTCTTTAGAAATTCTGATGCCATATCCTCTTCCATATCCTACAGCTCCTGAAGGTGGACCATAATGCACAAACAGACGCTGAGGCAACGGAGGGTGACATCTTCCGTCAGGCATTGTTTTGCCCGAGGTGCAGTGAGTTCGAGCACCCTTGTCGCAACTTGAAAATGGACGAAACGTTTCTGGAGAACGCGCACAAACTGGCCCTGTTGGTGGCACAATACTTTGACGTGAACGACCACGCAGTGCCAATGGCGTGGGCTCTGGTGTGTATTGAAAACAAGGACAATTGACGTTGGTTTTACTTCCACCTCACCATTGCCTGCCCCATTGCAACAGAACCAGGAACAGGAGTCAGTAGCGACTGGGAGAAGGACCTCATGAACGCCATTGCGGACAAGATTTCGGGTAGCACACACAATAATTATGCGGGGAACCTTTATCAGAACGTGCGACAACAATACGGGAAGCATGCTTGCTTTTGGTGTTGGTGGCTAGAGCAAGCCCTGACCATTTCAAAGTTCCAGAGATGCAAGGAGATGATGAGGCACCAGTACCTACAGTGTGCAATGTACTTGTTTGGAAGCGCGGATGTTGGGGCATCCCGCTCAAGCAGTGGATGCAAGTGTACAGCCCCATCGAATGCGATGGGCACATGACGTCGAATGCTTCTAAGTCTCTTAAGGCTCACATCATCCGAGTGCAGAATTTGTACCCCTTTCACTGCTTCATCTCAATTTGGGTGGTTGCAGTGCATGATGGCTAAACGCGGGAAGGAGGCAAGGCCGTGCAAGGGAGACTTGGCCCCAAAGCCAAAGGCTCAGTTGTTGAACACGTCCGTTTTGAGCAACAAGTATGACATCATGAAGGAGGGCCCACAGATGGCTATTGTGTGCGGTGTTGCTAACCATGTTTTCCTCGTGGACATCGTACATCATTTGTGAACTTGCGGTGTCTGGAAAGAGTTTGGACAGTTGTGCGTGCATGCCAGTGCAGTGCTACACGGAGGAGGGCAGCTACTGGAGCCCCATTGCAATGTCAAGCTGACAAATATGGCATTCTGTTGCGCCTACAACAACGCAATGTTGGGTGTCGACCCACCCAGGCTGAAGTCATTGGATGGGATCATATCGATGCAGTCGGTTCCATGTCGTGGGCGAGAAGGCCCAAAGCAGGCGGATGGACTACAATGAATGATGCAGAGCAAACAACATCTGCTGCCAGTGTGGCCTAAGGCATCACACCATCACGAAATGCACCAACCCAATGGCCGTTGTAGCAACAGTGGTAGCAGCAGAAGCTACATTGCAGTGGCGGCTGGAGCGAGCAGAAGTAGCTATGCACGCAGAGGTGTATAATGGGCGTTCGCCAGTGAATATCACCCAGGCAGAAGCTGAGGCAGCCGAGGGTGCTGTAACACTTGTAGCAGTAGTACCATGAGGACGCACGGACACTTCAACTGTAATGGAGACCTTTTGTGTGGGTCAGTAGGATGGCATCGCATCAAGAGACACAATCAACGTCTTTGACGACGACGATCACGAGTACAACCCTGAACAGCTTCTAACGTATAACTCAGGAGGGGAGGTGGTTAACGGCCCTGAAAGCTTCATCCTAGACTTTGACTTTGAGCCAGATGAGGAACATCCATACCGGTGGCTCAGTGAAGAGGATCACATGCCTTACAGACAATAGGACCTTGACTATATCCACCAAGCACGTGCCACTGAGGGTGGCTGGGATGATGTTCTAGAGGACTTGTCCTCCATTGTCCTCCATGAGGAGGACAATGCGGGCATCTGACTGGTAAAATCATAACTTTCCTCTTTCCCCGTGTTAGACTCATACATTGTGTAATGCATTCACTAAGATCCTTTCATGTGGTGTTTCCATGGTGTGCAGGAAATGAGAGGAGGGCTACGGAAGATAGGGCAAGAGGCCATACATGACCAAGGCCACAGGAGACTATCAAGCAGTGAGGCAAAGAGGAGAGAAGGTGGGCCAGATATCACGTGGCCGAGTTCAGTATGCTGCTTTGTATAGGAAGCTCATGACGTAGACCGTGGGGTCAATTATGGGTGTTCAGGTGTTCACTCTGATGTACTCCACCAAATGGGTATACAATGCTCTTGTATACCCATACCAATGTATAAGATCTCAATGCTGGTCATTGTGTTTATTCTATTTGACCAAGTTCAAAACTGCACCAAAGAAACCTCTACCATGGACTGCCCAATGCATTGTGAGCTCAAGGTTGTGGCTAATTTCATGCTTGGAGTCAGTGAAATAAACGTGGTTACTTTGTGACGATGATGACAGCGAGATCTTCTACGATCCTACCAAAGAAAACATGGAAAAGGCATGCTTTGCCCAAGATTATGGCCTTCTTGTGCCAGAATGTCATGCCGGTCGCCTTTGCCCTGCCTGAGAGGTCGTGGCTTGGATATTTTCACCGCCACCCTCTTTCCACGGCTGGCTTGTGGGTGGCCTACGACGGCATTACATGCAGGTGTAGGTTGATTGTAAGTGCAAGGCTCTCCGTCATTACTCCTAAGCTTGTTCAATTTACTTACCATGTTCACCGTTGTGCAAGCTGCGTATTTTGTGTTGTTAGGGTATGGTGTTGGACGAATTACACAAAGGAAAAGCACGTTCTCTGTGACACACTCCAAAATGGGTGCAGAGCAAATGAAATTTGTCAAAGATAAATGGAGAGCCCAAGGGGTTACATACGGGACATGGTCCATGTATGCAGCTGCACCCATGGCTGCCAACCATCCGTGGCACACATGGGAGTCCCCGTTGGAGCCCTCATTCCCATCATCCAGCACATGGTGC
>SZWC01010182.1:74511-101789 GCA_023375785.1 Penium margaritaceum
TTACAAACAATCGCAACCCCAGACATGAAACTGTGTGAGCCAATTGCTTTTTTACGTCCGAGTGAAGTCAATTGATAGAGTCACCAGAGTTCTACTGGACGACACGATGTGTATGGCGGTGCCCACTATACCGCAAGATAGAGCATTCGTGACTTGTAGGACCAAAAACCAATTGCGTGACCCTGCGGGGATAGCGGCAATGATGCTACGCTTAGCAATCCAATAGACAGGTAAATTTTTTTTGGTGAGTACAACACAATGATGTGTAGGAATCATCAATATCGCCAACTAGGGTCGTGTTCCTCTAAGCGCAAGTATGTTTCTACTTTAAACTTGGGTATCCTGCATTTTTTACGTATGGTGTCAATGTTTCAATGTTAACAAAACATTGGACTCGGGTATGCCGTGTTTACTATGTCGGACACTGGATACACAATGCCAAAATGAAAGTGATCTTGGCATCTTGTTCCTATTTCAGTACATGCGGGCACGACAGATTAAGATTTGAACATAGTGGGTATCTAGTCCGTTGGTCCAATGTGTAACATTAGATGGAAAATTAACAAAATGAAACAATATGGGTACCTTTGCCGCATATCCACTGTTCTCGCAACCAGTTTACAACATGGAAAAAACACACAGAAAAAGAATGTGAGGGCCACTTTGGTAGAAGAATGACTAAATGTCCACCACATGCACAAAACATGTTAAAAACTAATTCTCCGGATGTCCACCTTTTTAAAACAAGTATTAGTACTAAAACACAGTGATACCTTGCATACCCTGTATGACACTCCACTAAAACTTGATGACAACATCAAAGCAAAACCTCAGTATATGCCAATCGCATTTCTTTCACAAAGTAGGTCCCGTTTTCTGATTTTTCCCTTTCACGAAGACATGTGTGATGATATTTTAACATTGAATTTATGCTCAGGATTGTTTAGGGACAAGTAAACCCTGATGTTTGTGTTGCACTTCCAGAGCCGTTCTTGAAATGGATTATTGGTTAGCGTAACAAATCACGATCTAGAGAGATGCATTTTAGCTGTCCGATCGAACAATCAAATGACGAGTACAGTGTTAAATGACTGCTTTCTTCTCCGTAACAAAGATGATTGGGTCTCTCTCTCTCTCTCTCTCTCTCTCTCTCTCTCTCTCTCTCTCTCTTGTTAAAGGAATTACAAAAGTAAAGACAAGAACAAAAGGAAAGAGTAGAAGAATGTTATCACTTTGCACACATTTTTTCCCTTCATCCGTCCATCGGACAATCTCATCGATGGGGTTGACCTCATCGGCCTTGCCTCCATGCTTCCAGTGTGCCATGAACCGTGTGATTGACCATGTGCATTTCTCTAATGGTTGCAACCGTCACGGTGTTCACAATAGAAGGGCACTGCTTGCTGTGTGTCCAAGTGTGCACACAGTAATTTTTTGTGCGCACAATGGTGACTGCACATGCCCGGCAAGTGAAGCTGTGTCTTTTAGTAGATTGTACAGCAAATGTTGCAGTCATTGTCCTATTCTGACCATCTGTGGGTCCTGTTATGCATGCTAAGTCCGAATACTCATTTGGGTTTTTGGTGAGTCAAGCATCGGTCTCTAGAGTTTCATACATTTATCAGGAAAAGACTACCGTTGTCGGTTCAATAGATCACACAAAAAGGATTGAATATTGTGTAGAAAAATTTCTTAGTTAATCTCTTTGCAAAACTGTTGACCTTGCAAATTTGTATGCACAAGAATGAAAAAACGATCAAAAAGATGTTCGCTCAACTCAGACCTAGTCTGTTGAACTCCAGCAGACTCGACGATCTTACGGTTGAAATTCAGTCTCGTTGTCTTATCTGCTTTGCAAACTTTGGGCAATGAAGTCACATTGGATGCAAAGTAAATGCACATTTGTTTCCTCTGACCCACTAGGGGGCACAAACATCTTTCAACGAGGAAAAAGGACCAAATCAAGGGCGGTTTGATAAGTTTGTCATAGAAAACAAATCGTCCAAGGTCATCACTTGATCGCGATTGAGCACATATGACCCAGTGCCGACAGACAAGGTACTCACCATGTCCAAATTGTAAGCTGGCGTGTCCACACCTGTTGAACTAGGAACGGCATGCCCAGTACTTCTCTACTTCAAAGCTGCTATATCATAGGTTGGAAAAGGCAAAGACATAAAAAAAAGTGCGTGAATGCCATGTCTTCACTGCATGAAATGTAGCGTCAAAGAGCTTGATTCATCAGGCTCTCTGAACAATCACAAACCCTTGTTTCGAGGTGTTTAGTATTTGCATAAGGTTTGCGCAGGGGGTCCGAGACATACCACGCGTTGGAAGGGGATCTATTGGGCCCCGCAAGCCCAGGGCAAAGCAGATGCCTGCACAAAAAATGAAACCATCAATCAGGAATGTCATTCGGGATTGGGTTTGAATGTTTTTCCCTACAAGCCAACGGTGGCTTTTGTGCCATTAAAAACATCGATGTTTGTGTGAACATTTTCACTCGATCGTGTTGGATCCATGACCCTTTTTTGTCGCGCAAATCCAAAATTATGATGTAGGGTCTTATGTTTTTCGCGGGCTCCGCCGGCGCGAAGCATACAAAAACCCTAACTCGTAATTGGCAGTTTGCGTGTTGGAAAAAAGGGTCATCGCTGCATTGTGATCGAACAAGGGAAAGTGTTGCAATCAAGCGACGGTCATGCTACCCTCTTTGCCATGCTTGATAAACTAAACATGTCACTAGTCGAGCATGGCAAGTGAGTGTCAGGTACCTTGCTCTCTTCTTTCTCTATAAACTGATGTACAATATCAGAACTTCCACTTGCGCGTATTCCAGCTGAATAGTGTGTGTGGTGCGAGTACCTAAGTAGATGGTCCCTATGGATTTTCCTTTTGTTTGTTTGCCTCATTATAGCGTGGCAGTGCCATGCTAACCGGTGAAAGGAGCCATATGGCTTGAGCGGGTTCACCTGGGGCTATGGGCGGTTGGACGGGATGGCTTGAGGGTCGGAGACCCTCAAGCACCGCGATTTCGGCCTAGTTGGCCAATGATTCCGTCCAATCTGCTACACTCACCATGCAAACTTCCATTTATGTAATGCAAATGAAGTGTAACCCTCAGCTGCTTTTACGTTTGGGATTTTGGTTGTTCAATTGTTACGTGCATGTACAAGGCTCCGTCACCACTGGGTTCAATCAGTTTACTTTAAACACAAAGGGATTCTCTACCCCTACATCAATTCTTCACGGGGGAAAGAAAAGCATCACAAACTCCTCTTGTAAGGGTATTGTGATAGCACATGTGCCACAGCATGACATCATCACGTCAAGACCGCATGGCGTGTACTGGTGACGCGATACCCCAAAAAAGAAAACATGAACGGTGAGAAAACTGCAAACTCCTCAGAAAAGAATAAGAAACTCAGGAAAAATGCTAATGTGAGACATTGGTGTTCATTAATTTGTTAATGTGAAATGTTAACTCCGTGACCATAAAATGTGTGCCGAAATATGTTGATATGAGTAATTCCAATCTGCCATGTGTTTGGCATGACTTCACAACCATGCTCCCTACCCAGAGAAACGGGTGCAGAGAGTAGTTTAAGTTGCTAGCCACACTCGGTTGTCACAAGGCTGTCGCTCCATTGTGATGTCGCAGCCAAAATGATCCCTTTCCCTTCTCTTCTCTGAGTAAAATCACATTTCAATATTGATGGTTGTCCATGCTGTGCGCGGGCCGTGGCTGTCCAGACCATGGAAAACTGTAATTTGAAGAAGGGGGTTTGTGCATTAGAACAGAAATGAGACGAGGGGTTGTTCGATTGAGAGTAAAAACTTCCCTTTTGAAATCACAAAATTGCATCTCACACAAACGCATCCCATTCTTTATAAAGAACCTATCAATCCCTGTCCCAACATATGTTGAGGGTTTGGGGTTTTACTTTCCTATAGGCACCTATTGGTCCCTTGCGATAACGCAACCCAGTAGGTTCCCTTTCAACACATGGAAAGCATTGGATAACCCATGTACCCCATTTTTCTCTGGAAAGCTTGACTTCGCCACTTCAATGCAACATCCACGTCATGAAAAATTGACACAAAATTCATACAAAAACTGATCATGGAAGAAACCCAGGGAGACAACATGGTTTTCTCTGTTTTTGGACGTAGGCAAAACAAAACCATGAGTCTCACTAGAGGGTTTACAAGGTGAAAAACACAACTAATGGCATGATCATGTTTTGAGCAAACACACCTTTTCCTAGAACCTAACAAATCAATTATGCAAATCATCCTATCTTGCATGCATACCCTGTCCTACTCCTCCCACAAGTTACATGTGTGGTTGATGGTTTTGTTTCTCTCTAGACACTTGTAGAACCCCGCGGAGGCGGGGCCTAATGGGTTTCCCTATTGCATGAGGAGTCTTGAACCGTCCATGTAAAGCACACGCAAAGCCAAACCCATAGTAAAGGTTTTTTTTGGGGGGGGGGGTAAATTGACAGAGTAACACACGTCACAATCTGAAGCAACATTGACAGGTCGTCTTGTTGACACAAAAATTTGGTCAAAAACATATTCAGAGGTGAACTGTTGGTAGTCCGCAATTACTGATTTATTCTGTGGGCATGGTTTGGTGGTATTTTTGCATGGTGGACGTGCATTTACAATATTCTCATACTATGGGTGGTTTAATAAAACGTTCCGAACAGGGGAGAGATGAAACAACTGTCCATAAGTTAATCGACGAACTTTAAGAACTGCCCATGTTCTCTTGCTCTTTTATTTTAAGACAAATATGCACCTAGTGGGTCACGTACGAAGCCACGGCCCTACTTTGTGTCCAATTGGATTTTCAACCAAAAATCCGCTTCGAGTCCATTTGACATGCATGCTACGTTAAAGTGTTACCATGGGCATTTATGCAACACAATGACAAACCTCGGTATTAAGGGGTTTGTGATTTTTTTGGAAGGGGGTCGTGTGAGGTTTGGACGAGGGGACTGAGACTCCCGTGCACTGAAAGTGATTCTGTTGGCCCTACTACCGTGTGGCCTGGCATGTGCCAGTGCAAAAGTTGATAAGAAATGAATGTATTTCACGATCAGGTTTGAGAAGGGGTTGAATCAAGAATAGGGTGGGTTTTTGTGCAACGAGAAGAGTTTGAACATGGAAAGGATCATTTTGATCGATTGTGACAGAGAAACGCTTTGTTTCCCTCGATTGTTTTACTTGCAAACTCCCTCATATGGTTTTGTGCTTTATGCATACCCCACCCCCACAAAACATAGGAAATACTAGTTTGCATTACATGGTTTTTGAGTAAAACAAATGGCCATCACTCGATTTTAAAATAGCAAGGGAGCAAGGAAGCCATGGCAATTTGGTGAAAAAACAACTTGAATCACTGCTGGTAAATGTTTTTAGAAATTAGAGACACGGTTGCCAACTTGTATCATGCAAGGAGGGTGGGGGTATGAATTGCTCCTTAACTTATATTCATAGGTTCCNCCTAACCCATACATTCTACAATCAAGGACTTGGTCCATTGTTTTTATGCAGTTTGGGACTAATCTAATCTTTGAGTTAGTACATTGCATGGACACGTTTATTGAAAGAAGTTCTTGGTGCCATTGCCAGGATGGGGTCATTGATTTTCTACGTAAACCCGAATGATGGAGATTACCCCACGGTTACTAATGGTTTGATTAGTGTCTTTTGGCTTGAGTCATTGGAATGTATCCTTGCTTGTGCCAATAGCTGCTTCACGTGGGCAAAATAGACTTTGTCGTACTACCTACAATGTCAAGGTTACATTTTTGTGGCGTGCTATCCCACCATGCAGGATCTCACTGGGTGACGATAGTGTGATATTGAACGTCAGATTGAATAAAAACTAAGGGTATAAAACTAGTTTGTTGACATTGTATGTCTTCTTCACGCCATTTTTGGTCCTTCATGCGAGCTTGCCCTCTTTCAAGGCATCAATGTATTCAGATTTCGATGCTGAAACAATACACGTACATAAGCCACAAGTTCCTTGCCTTGCATGTCTGCCGAGCGGGGTGTGCATTTGCATTCGTGAGATCCATTTCCTTGTGCTTGATTTTAACAAGATTCGACATGGTGCGTGGGAGAGAAACTGGTTTTGTCTACTTGACTTAAAGAGATACCCTAATGTTCTTGAAATTGGTTTCTCAATGTCTTCCAATCCCTTTTCTTCAATAAACGTGTTACTTCATCATATTGATTAGCTGCCACCTACAAACTTCTCCAAAGTTATTTGTTCAAACGGATGCGTGTCATAGGTTTTTCTTTGAGGTCATTCTAAACATGTGCCTTTCCCATTCTTCCTTCGAAGATGTCAGAATGTGGGTCAAACGAGAATGGCGTGACTCTCCAACCAGGCAAATTTTCAAAACGTGCAGAATGTCGGCATGTTGGGTCAGTGGTGTTGGACGTTGCCACCACCGGCGGCGATGTCCAAGAGCCTTGACGGAAAATGTGATGAGCATGTCAACTCATCGATCGAAGGCTTGGTGCCATTTAAATGCCTCTAGCAGTAAACATTGTAAAAACGCAGGGAACACATCATTTGCATCCGTGTTCACCATTGTTGGACATTTTGAAACACCTGGAAAGTAATAAGGGCATCTCACTCAATTCCAACTCGCTATAATGTCATGTAGCACAATCCAGAGGGTTGGTTAAATTCTTGACCAAGTGGTTGTCATTGTGCAAGAGGACAAGGATATTCACATGTTGGATTGTGTGCCGTGAAAAAAAAATAAAAAATCAAGATTGTGAAGTGGGAGTTAATGATCGGTCTGAAAGCATAACCCTCCTAACCATGCTCGATTAGCAAAGCATGTCGCTGGTTGAGCATGTAGTGTTACATCCTTGACGTGCACGAGTCCCTAAACCTCGTGAGTGGGAATTTCTTTTCTTACATTCTTGGCCCACCGTGCGGCAATTTCAGGATTTTTCCGCCGTCCGGCAAAGGGCATGTTGGCCAACTGCCCCGACCTTGGGACAGCTTCTACCTCAATCCAGAATAGTCAAAGAGAGCGTCGTGAGCCATATCGATGCTCTGATATCGTTTGGCTGACTTCTTGACAACTCTTGACTTCGGTTAAGAAGTGTCAAGAAATTCTCAAAGCCCCCGACTTCTCGGCAGAGCTTCTTGATTCCGTCACTCACGGAGCGACCTCGCACGCGCCGTTTTGCTCAAACGCTAATGACCCGACTTATTCCTTGTTATCATTCCCGCCATTTTATACATGTGTTTGACTTACTTGACACTTGTTATTGAATTACGATTTCTACCTAGTACAAATTCCCCAGTTGTCCCAAGCTACCGAATTGTCTTTTGACCCGCACCTCATCCCTGTAAACCACCTACATTTCGCTCGGCGGGACACTCGGTACTAGAGCGCAGCAGCGCTAGAGGGGCAAACAATGCAGGAGCTACCTAGCAACAACCCCACACAAGTTCTTAGCGCATCTCCACTGCTCAGAAGGATTGCAAACCTCATGACAGCAATGGTGGATAAAGCGAGTGCATTCGGCGACAAGTAGCAGTACCCGACGAGTACTCTGACGATGGCGGAACAACAGCATGCGAAAAACAATTCTCTCTAGGCAAACCAGGTAGTAATGGAAACCTTCACGGCAAATGGCGCAGCACCGATGAACCCGACAGCCAACCCGATGATGAATCCCCTGGGCCGGTGAATCCTCCATCCATGCCATCCATGCCGTTGCCGTTACATGGCGCAGTTGGAGGTACTGGCCAACAGGCGTGAATCAACGAAAAATTGTACCTGAGATTGTCATGACATGGAGCCTCAATACCACCTGCTCCAATAACTCAACTCGACGATGGAGGTGCTTTGTGTCCGTGAAGCAGTGCTCACTGAGAGAACTTTGCAACTTTCACGTTAACCCCATAGTCGACCAGCAGTCCCTATGCCGTTCGATCCCACGAATTCCGCTCGGCAGGACACTCGGTACTAGAGCGCAGCAGCGCTAGAGGGGCAAACAATGCAGGAGCTACCTAGCAACAACCCCACACAAGTTCTCAGCGCATCTCCACTGCTCAGAAGGATTGCAAACCTCATGACAGCAATGGTGGATGAAGCGAGTGCATTCGGCGACAAGTAGCAGTACCCGACGAGTACTCTGACGATGGCGGAACAACAGCATGCGAAAAACAATTCTCTCTAGGCAAACCAGGTAGTAATGGAAACCTTCACGGCAAATGGCGCAGCACCGATGAACCCGACAGCCAACCCGATGATGAATCCCCTGGGCCGGTGAATCCTCCAACGGCCCATACGTGGATGACAGGTTTGGAGGTTTTCTTCACTGGTGCTAAATTCAATGAAAACAAAAGAAGAGATTAACTCAACTCGCGTGAATCAACGAAAAATTGTACCTGAGATTGTCATGACATGGAGCCTCAATACCACCTGCTCCAATAACTCAACTCGACGATGGAGGTGCTTTGTGTCCGTGAAGCAGTGCTCACTGAGAGAACTTTGCAACTTTCACGTTAACCCCATAGTCGACCAGCAGTCCCTATGCCGTTCGATCCCACGAATTCCGCTTGGCGGGACACTCGGTACTAGAGCGCAGCAGCGCTAGAGGGGCAAACAATGCAGGAGCTACCTAGCAACAACCCCACACAAGTTCTCAGCNGAAAAACAATTCTCTCTAGGCAAACCAGGTAGTAATGGAAACCTTCACGGCAAATGGCGCAGCACCGATGAACCCGACAGCCAACCCGATGATGAATCCCCTGGGCCGGTGAATCCTCCAACGGCCCATACGTGGATGACAGGTTTGGAGGTTTTCTTCACTGGTGCTAAATTCAATGAAAACAAAAGAGAAGATTAGCTTTGCGGCCTTGCTTTTGCGTGGCGCGACTTTGAGTTGGTGGTCCGATCTAAAGACCATCCAATGGTAGCAGGAGACTAGCGGAGCTTCGTCAACGGCACACACGACTGCTCTAAGATTATTGACCGCAGGCGTACTACCTCTTGAGCACATCAATCCAGTGTGGCACAACTCCCTCAGGCCACTAGAAACATGGAGTGACTTTGCCCGCGCTACACTTGCCCGCTTTGGGAAGTCAAACGAGAAGTCCGACGCACGGCACAGACTCTAGCGTCTGCCCCTGCGGTCTAGCGTGACAGAGTACACTCGGTGTTTCTACAAGATTATCACTGGCATTGAGCTCTTCCCCAACGAGCTGTGTTTCTATGACAACAATGGTCTGAAACGAGATATCCAGTGTGCAACCGCCATTTTTGGCATCCAAGACGACCTTTCGTGAATGATCGCAGTAGCCGACCGCATTGACAGGGCTGACTACAACGACTGGATGCAGGAATCCAACAGCTGGCAACCCCAAGGCCACAATCCTTACTGCGGTAAATTAAGGTTGAAGTTGACGCAAAATTCATCTCCGATGAAGACCAGCGCTTTAAAAAAGCCGGATCAACGGCTCTGCTGGACTTGCAGAAAACCTGGTCACAGCTCATGCAACTGTCGAAAGCGGCAGTTGGACCAGAAAAAGGGGGGAATACATAACATAAAAGTGAGGAATTGGGAAACGACAGAGGGTAGGGGTAGACTGCGAGGATCCTGCCTGGTCGGAAAAATCTGCGTTGACCGATCGCCCACCGGAGCGGCTCGCATCACCACAGATGAGGGTTCATGAGATCGCAAAAGTCGACGAGGGGTACAAGGATGAGCAAGTAGCGATACTGCTCCTGGTGAAACCAAAGGGTTGCAAAAGGGGTATTCTCACCTCGTACCCACAATTTTTGCAACTAACTTACAATAGACCCAAATTCTGCACAAAAAGGATGTAATGGCAGAAAAATATTTCTAATGTTCATGAAAAGCAAAGAATACTCTCAAGGGCCACCATTAAAAACTTATTCTCCTGCTTTTCACTACAAAAAAAGGGGGTGCAGAGAAGTCTTGAACACTTTGCATGTCCGCGTTGACGTTTTGCCAAGGAAAACGACAACACGAAAACAAAACCCCAACTGAACAAGGAGACTTAATTAAGGTTATGTGTCATGACATTTCTTCTTTCACAAAGAAACATGTGATGAGAGTTGGAAAGAAGATGCATGCACAAGATACAGCTTTCTTTCTCTCGTATTCCTTATTGAGTATACTTTTTTTTGTCTCTTTGCGTCTCTCCCTCTAGCTATTTCTTTTTCTCTTTCTACCACTCCCCCCTATTTCTTTCAATATCCTTGTGTTCTCCACATATCACTTCAGAATTTGGGGGTATGACTCTATTTGCCGTGGGTTCTCTTTTGAACTATACTAGCTATACGGATCCTATTCTCCTTGCTCGTTAAGCCAAAGAGCACATCACGTGGGTGTGATCAGGCACAATTACGTGATGGTGACACACATAAAGAATCGGCAATCATGCGTGCAATGACAAGCAAAACATTGTTTCAAATGAGACACAAACCAAACCCCCTGTTGTTTACACACAAAACACGATGCAACAAATTTGACAGAATCCTTGGCCGACTAGGCCAAAACCGCGGTGCTTGAGGTCTCTCACCCTCAAGCCATCCCGTCTCACCGCCCACAGTCCCAGGTGACCCCGCTCAAGCCACGTGGCTCCTTCGAACAGTCAGCGTGGCACTGACATGCTACACTCCCCCCCACTAGCAGTGAGAGCTGCCTTGACATCTCTGGTTATCCTGACATGGGATTTGAGCCCTAGAGCTCTGATACCAATATAATGGTTTCGACAGAATCCTTGGCCGACTAGGCCAAAACCGCGGCGCTTGAGGGTGCCCGACCCTCAAGCCATCCCGTCTCTCGAGCCAAGTGGCTCCTTCGACCGGTCAGCGTGGCACTGCAACACTACACACGACCACGTGACTTAACTTTCAGTAAATTTTGTTTCCCCTTAATGCAAGACCTGCCTTAGTTTCACACTAAATGAAATGTCATTTGAAAACGTCAAATGTAAAATAAGATACGTTTTGTATCGACTCATACAAAACAATGACTCATCAACCGGTGTAGCATGTATTCCTTTCCAAAAGTGGGTACGGTGTACATGATATCGCGCGCTCCGAGAAGAGTGGGTAAAATATGCATATTTTGTGAGAAGTGAGTACCGTGTTATTTCTGTGCTAGAATTGACCAGGGGAAATTTTGAAGGCCCAAAGTGTGGGTGTAGCGGGATTAGGCTGATTACAAAAGTCGCAAAATTATACCAACACTGTTGGATGGAGGAGCTCCTCATAGTTTCATCAGCAACAACATGGTCCGGATGCTTGGTTTGCAGACCAAACCGGGCGTTTTCTAAGGAAAACCAGTCCACACACAATTGCAGATTCGTCGACTTTGCGATCCACTCCACCTGCAAATCCGAGATCTAAAAGACGTAACAGTCTAGAGGACTTGTGAAACGAGCGAACACACAATCATCCTCTGGCAATGTCTCCTGTGTAAGCACAATCCACGGTTTGAGTAGAGCAGTGGGCCAGTCTACGCAAACACAAATGGCGGCACCTGCTTGTGGTCGAGCGACCCACGACGTAGCAATGACTACGGGAAGCGACAGAGGTAGAAGCAGCAGCGGGAGTTGCGACAGCCACAAAACGCCAACCGATATCTTTGGACGTGGCCAATCGACACCTAAAACGCGGCGCTCAAGCGTGGCTAGTCCATGTGGAAGTGGGGGAAGTAGAAGAAATCGTCCCTGCCGAGGCAACACCGACGGCATCCACCTCCGAGGAGTTCGCATCCATACCACCAGAGTCTACGGAGCTCGTAGAGGAGTTCAAAGGGGTTTTTCCCAATGAACTACCCAAGAGTTACTAGCGCGATGCAACATTGGCAATGAGATAGACCTGAAGCAGGGCAGCAGACCAATTGTGAAGAGGACCTATCAGATGAGCGACACGAGCTGAACGCAGTAAGAAAATAGGTGGACGAGATGATCAGCCAGGGGTTTTGCTGACCCTCCACGTCACCCTACGCAGCACCCGTACTTCTTTTGGAAGAGAAAACAGGAGAAAGACGGGTGTGCGTGGACTACAAAGTGTCAAACAACATCACCATCGAGAACCGCTACCCCTTGCAAGCACAAGAACTTTTTGACCAAATCTGTGGGCCCTGAATCTTCCGCAAAACCGACCTATGGAATAGCTTTCTTCAGATCCGCGTACCTGATAAGGACATCGAGAAGAGAGTATTCCACACCAAATATGGGCACTTTGAGTTAACGGTTGTGCCGTTAAAACTCACAAACTCCATGAAAACCATTTTTGATCATACCTTGACGAAATTGTCGTTGTACACCTCGGCAATATCGTGGTGTTCATTCGCACCCCCGGAGGAGTAAAATGGACATCTCCAAAAAGTTATTGAAATTTCACAAAAAGAGAAATGATTCGGAAAACTCTTGGAGTACGACTTTGCTCACCGTTCCATTGAGTTTTTCTTCCACGTCATCAGCGATGGACGTATCACATTAGACCAAAAAAGGTGGAGGCGGTGGCCGTTTGGCCGACGCCCGCAAACGCTTGGGACGTATAGGTCGTTTTGTGCTTCTGCAACTACTACCATCCATTCGCAGGATTATGTTCGAGTGCCGGCGCCACTCTCCAGTCTCACCCAGAAAACGACCGAGTGGAATTGGAGGGACCGCGGACAAGAAGCATTCATATCCCTAGGATACGCTCTGACCTCGGCGCCAGCCCTACGATTGATAGATCCAACACTGGACAATATCATGACCACCAATGCATCCGATCGAGCCATCGGAGCCGTTCTCCTCCAAGACAATGGAAATAGAGAACAATCGGTCACATGTATGCCTGGAAAGCGACGTGGGTTGGATTTGAACTGTACTATGCACAAAATTTAAGATGTTGGCGATCGTGCACATGTTCAAAATGCGGCGGTGCTCCTTGGAGTGCCGGCAGTGCATACCGTACTGACTGGCATATTCGCTCCAAACAAGTTTTTCCATTCTCCCATGCGTCCCTTAAAAAATTCATTCTCGGATGGGAGAGTTCATGGTGAAATTATGGCCGGGTTTGAATCATTTCGTCTACACTCTTCCTTAAAAAATTCTGATGAATTTCTATGCTTTCTGCCAAAACGAGAAGAAGTGTGATCCTTGTTCGGTCATTCGGCAAAGTGGAGCGCACAAGTTCAAACATGAATAAGAAATGTGAATCGTGGAAAAGGTCCTAGTACAGCACATATCAACATGGCACCACGACATCCTCCGCCTCCGGCTCAAGGTGCACGGTGAACAAGTCACTGCCGGGCGCAATGGCCTCTTCCGCGGCACCTTCGCAGAAGGCGGGATCAAGACACCGACAGAACCCGCATGCATCCCAAGCATGCGCCCCAAGTTGAGGGTTGGACTTTAACTTCAGCCATGACTGAAGCACCCATGAGATGCCTAGGTTTCGCATTTTGCCTAAGCCAAGGTCAACTTTGCCGTTGTTTCCCGCATTCAAACTTGCACGCACTTCTTCCACGTGCCACGCATTGCACGAAGCTTCTATGGCGGCTTTCAAAGGACGCTAAAGCCCAACGTCCACGGGCTGTGCTTTAGAGTTGCAGCCCGCTGGGATGAAGAGGAGCCGCACGTAGCCATAGTGAACCTTGAGGAACTCCTTGAAGTCCGGCGCCATGTGAGGGCGCCAAGCGTCGAGGAGGAGGATGAGCTTTTGTTTTCCCGCCACCTTCTTCTCCCGCTCACACGCACGCTTGTACCACGGCCCAAGCACGTGCATGATCCATTCGCGGGTGGTCTTGGCATTTGCCCAATGGTTGGCCGTTTGATTGAAGGAGAAGAGGTGCTCTTCCTTGGTGCGGCGGGCATCGGCGTTGTCCGGGTGGCAACGCTCAGTTTTGCCTGCGTAGATCAACTGCAACGGAAGCATTTCACCTGCCACGGTGCTCGCCACCAAGGCCGTGATTTGCCTCTTGTCATCAAGGGCGGCACTGGCCACCTCCCTCGCCCCTAGGGGCGCGTAGGTACGGTCACCTGCACGGTCGATACCGCTAGTGTCAAGGGCCGGGAATGCAAGAAGGAAGTCGTTGACGGCAAAGGAAAAGAGTGCAGAAAAGGACAAGGGTGGAGATTAGGGAGACTAACCGCTTGGCACAAGGCTAATACCGGTGTGATCGGCGTTCACGACAAAGGAGGGGTCCACGCCATTCATGACCATCAAGGCGGCCACGCGCTTGTGCATGGCCTACGTCAGCTCTTCCCAATTGGCTGTCTAGCCACGAACTTGAGAAGGTGACATTGCCACCGTTGGCGGGCAACTCCTCGGGGCAATGCTTCAACGTCACCGCGTGGAGCACTCCGCGGATGGTGGCGGAGTTGATGATGGTGCCCGCCTCCCGCATTTGGGAAATGGCGGTGATGACCTCTCCCTCCACCTCCGGATGGCGCTCAAGGAAGGACTTCCGGCCGCGGAAGCCATGCGTCCGCTTTGACGTTGCACCTTGAACCTTCACCTCTTCCGTGTGCGTCAAAAACTTTCTGAACTTGGGAAGGAGGTCGGTGCTCCCCTTCTCGTACCATCCGCGCACGGTTGACGCGGCAAGTTGGTTGTACATGCAACGCCCTCCCGCCTCCGTGTACAACTTGCGGAGAATGACAACACATTGGTACGCGTTCCCGCCGGCGAGCATCGCCCCGTGGATGCGTGGGAGGTGTCCGTCGCCGAGCCAGTTCACGTAGCCACCGCGTGCAACTGGCTCGGTCTCGGACTTGTCATGCGCCGCAACTGGCTTGGTCTCATCGGTGGCCTGTGCCTCGGTTTCCAGGACTGAGGGTGCAACGGGTAAGCACGCTTTTGCGGTCTGCTTTGCACTGGTTGGGACAAGGGAAGCTTCGGGGAGCGCAAGGCAAATGACCTTTTCTCTTTTGGGTGGACGACCGACGGGTCTCTTCTTGGGCGCAGTTGGGTTCGGGTGCAGTTGCTTGTGCGCCTCGAACATGCGCACATGTTCCGCGGCAGCCTCTTCCGGCGACAACTTCTTGAGGTTGAAATCGAGTAGGGACTTGATGGTGGTGGACGGGTGGTTGAACGTCAACGGCGTGGTGGACTGGACTGGGGTGGTCCGAAACTGGACTCCTATAATTACGAGGACGACGACTCCATGGACACTGCGCTCCGCGCTCTGTCGTGGAGAGAGCGTGGAGCGCAGTGTGCGCTTCGCTGGCTCGACGGGTCGTGACGACTTGCGAGGGCAGCCAAGCAGGGACCGACATCTGACGGTCGTCCGCGGTTGCAGCTCGAAGATGAAAGTTCGAACTTCAAACTCTCAGCCGAGAGTGCTTGGTAAAGTGCGCAGGAAGACTTGAACACTGGACAAATTCAGCTCTTCTTATATACCCAGGGGTATGGGATAAACGGTTCCAGAAAAAATAGAAAAGAGGGGCAAAATGGGAGAATACAACAATCTTAAAATTCTAGAAAAAAGAAAGGGAGCGAATATGCCAGTCAGTACGGTATTCTGCAGCGACCACCATGCCCTAAAACACCTTGAGAATAAGCCGAATCTGAGCTGTCGACAAACTCGATGGATGGAGTCCCTCGCGTCCAACTTCAACTATGACATTGAGTACTGATCTGGCAGAAAATGCTGAACGCTCTGAGTCTATGACCGGATTCAATAACCCAGATTAGCGTGTTGCTTTTGGAACGAGAGCAATACATCGCGAGGCTGTCTGCGGAGGGCTATGATGAGTTCAACCGGTACGACAAAACCAAATTCTGGTTCAAGGACCCTTATGAGCGACGTCGATTCACTAGCCAGGTCGCCGTCCCTGTGAACAAGGAGCTACAATGAATGTTATTGGGGGATTTCCATGACACCGGTCCAGGTGGGCACTTCGGCAAAGGTGCGGCGCTCGAGAAGTTGGTGAAATACTACTGTTGGAACAAGATGCAGATCGACGTGGCGGCCTTCTACAAATCATGCGACACCTGTGAGCAGCAATAATCTCGTCGCACAAGGCCACACGGTCTACTTCAACCCCCACCCGTTTTGACAGAATCGTGGGCCGAAATCAGCATGGACTTCGTTACGGGACAACACACCACTTTCGGGGGTCATGACGCCATCGTTGCCCTGGTGGATTTATTCTCCAAAATGTCGCACTTCATTCCGACAACGACAACTTGAGATGAGAGCACAAATCTTCCTAAACCAGATCGTACGGCTGCACGGAGTACCGCGTGTTATGATTTGTGACGTTCCTGTCGACCTATACAGTTTACTGTGACCAATCGGCCGTGTCCATACTCGTGCAGATCACTGATGCGGACCCTAGAGGCACCGGTGCGTCATCCGGTGGTGGAATTCCATCCTGGAGCTGGCTGACGACCGTTCCAGAGCTCCTGATGCTACCCGGGACCTCCTGCAGTTTTTCTACAGCACACAAGAGTTTATCGGTGGACTGGTCGTAGGCCCGATTTGCATGTTTTTGTATTGTGTGTCCACCGTTTGATGCTAGATGCATGCATGTGACCAGTTGTAGCGTCCGGCTTTTGATTCTGCACGTCTGGGTTCAGACTGCGTAGCTTTCTGATATGTCTGCGCAGAGTTACGGCCAAAACAATGGTTTTGGGCCGGTTTTAGGACACATCTTGCACTGCCACGTGCGACACGCGCCGTGCGCCGCGGCAGGTACTTATGCCATGGACCTTTCATTTGTCATTTATCTCTGCAAATGCTATTGAAGCATTCTGATACTTTGCCTTGTGTCTCCTAGCCAAACCCTTGCAGGTGTGTGCACGACTTGTGACTATCGTCACCGTCTGACGAGGCACTGAAGCCTAGTCAGCGGCTCTATTGCTAGGAAGCTTCCACGCATCTTCTCATGGTGTCAGAGCGGTGAGACAGTTCTCACCAAGCTGCACAGTAGAGACGTAGCAGAGTAGCAGTAGTGAGAGCCACAACTGTAGCAGATCCACAAGGACCCTTTAACGATAGCAGACCGGCGTCGACGTCGCTCACCATCAGCACGTGAGACTGTAGTCCCCAGCAGCATTCAGCAGCAGCAGCAGTGCAATAGAGTAGCAGCACAGCAGCAGCGCTAGCAGCAGCGGCCGCAGCAGCGCACGGCGGTAGCACCACAACAGCAGCGTGCGGCGACAACAGCACAACAGTAGTGGCAGCAGCATCAGCGGCGGTAGCTGTACAGTAGTAGCGCAACAGCAGCAGCAACAGCGTTAGTAGCAGCAGCGCAGCAGCAGCAGCAGCAATGCAACAGTAGTAGCGGCAGCAGCACGCGGCGGCTACAGTAGTGTGTACCAGCCGTAGCGCGCAGCAACAGCACGCGGCACACGGCTGTTGCCACAGCCGCGCGCACAACGGCCAGGCGGCCGCTTCGCACTCAGCCGCACGGCTGCTATTGTAGCTAACAATGTAGCAGCAGTAGCTGCTGCATTGTTAGCAACTACATTGTCAAAGCTGTTGCACAGCTTCCGCGCACCTCCCGCGCGTCTGCTACGGAGCAACCCCCAGCTCGCGCAGCAGTCACGAGGGTAGACAAAAGAAGGGGGGGGGGACGACCTGACATCAGCATTTTTACTTGCTGACATCATCAGGTCTTGCTGACGTCAGCAAACTTCTGTTGACGTCAGCACTTGCCTTGGTGAAAGTTTTGGTCGGAGAGTCAAAAATTTCCAGCGTTTCAACTGCTCCAGAAACGTTCACGTTTGAGCAATTTGACCACCTTGACGTCTCGGCCCGTAATGAGCGGCACCATGGCTCCGCCCGACGAGAAGGGAAAGAGGGTACTGGATCCTTCTTCTTCCTTCTCAGGGGTCATGAGCCCACGTTCCCAGGCCATTGAGGACCTACAAAGCCTGCAGGATGAGATGTGTCGCTTGCAGCGGGAGCATAGTGTCGCCATCCGTACACTTACAGAGCTTCTTTGAGGACATTCCATGACTCTACAACAGATTCATGAGGGAGCGGCCGAGGTTGCACCCTCTACACACCAGTCAGCTCCAGCATCGGAGACAGGTTCTGGAGCCGACCCGCCACCTCTTGACCCTTTGGATGAGGATCCAGACATGCCAGGCATGGAGGGCGACTCCCCGGAGTGCGAGATTTGTGTGCTTCAGGATCATATCCACCAGCTATAGACGAGCTCTCGGCCTCCACACAGGTCTCGCTTTCCGGAGTTTTGATCATCGTCTGATCTCCACCCCAGTGACTTTCCTCTTCTCGGCATCTTTCCCTTCCCTCGTCCTTCTGAGCGTGTGGTTTCTCTCCCTACATAGCGAGAACCCAAGGAATTCAAGACGCCGCCCCCACGGTACATCAGCAAAGACGGCTTTGACTGCTGGGAGATCCTCTTTCACATCTCGGCCATCTCAGAGGGCGTGTGGCCCTACTATCACAGTCTGTATCAGACTACGGACCGAGCTCAGGTGCTGACAGCGGCTAGGGCGATGCACGGACTTCTCTACGCCATGCCGAGCTTGACCATCGTTGACTTCCGCTCATTCCTTGGCGAGGCGGGCACAAGCATCGTCGCAGATCCACGCGGGGCCTGGGACCCGGCATTGTTCCTACTTGCTGCAGAGACGCACGCCACCCGCGCCGCGCACATCCGTGCCTTTCACTCCCTTTGCCAGGGGCCTGTCGAGCCTGCAGCCGACTACTGGGGACATGCCATGTGCATTTACACACGCCTTTGGACCTCAGGAGGCACACAGCTGTGGGCGCTCTGCACGATCATGCTCGGGGTTCACCTTGAGCACACAGGTATCTTCATGTGGTACCGCGATGCTGTGCTTGAGCCTTTTTCAGCCTCACTACAGCTTCTTCCCTGGGCGCACCAGCTTTTCCTCTAGGTGACTTCCGCCCGTGAGGCAGCCGTGGCCCATCAGGAGACCTCCATTGCTGCAGCAGTCGTTGCGTCACCATGGACGCCCCTCTTGCAGACTTCTTCTCCATCCTCTGTCTTGTTGTCCTCCTCCCCTTCTGCCCCGATTACACCTACTCAGACACAGGGTGTCGTGGCAGCAGCACAGGAGAAGAAGGGGCGACGGAGGCGTGGCTCGGGCCAGTAGCAGCCGCAGTAGCAGCCATCATCGGGCAGTAGCAGTGGACGCTTTGTTCACTGCTACAACTGTGGAGGCGCCCATCGCTATACCGAGTGCCAGAAGCCGCTTGACTAGGCGCGGATTACTCGTGGACTCCAGGTTACGCACGCAATACGGTCTACGTCCAGCAGCACATCTCTGGGCGCGCGGCGACCACGACCGCAGCAGTTCCCGCTTCACCACGAGTGACCAGAGGAGATCCAGACCCATGTGAACGTACATCGCCGAGCTCCGACACCTTCTGGCACTACGCTTTTCGGGAGGTGCGAGTGTGTTGTCACAGCCAAGTGGTTCACAAACTGTCTGTTTGTCTGTTTTTATGACTCGGGATGACTTGTGTTGGGGGGCACAGTCAGCATGTGATGACAATGGACCTGACTGTACGGACTGGATTCATGAGTCTCACCTTCGTGCCCTTTGTCGTTCCTCCCCACCAGCTGCCCAGCATCCATTCGAAGCCGAGTGTTCCGTTGCTTGTTGTACGGTGACGTCCTCTGGTCGNGCGAGTGTGTTGTCACAGCCAAGTGGTTCACAAACTGTCTGTTTGTCTGTTTTTATGACTCGGGATGACTTGTGTTGGGGGGCACAGTCAGCATGTGATGACAATGGACCTGACTGTACGGACTGGATTCATGAGTCTCACCTTCGTGCCCTTTGTCGTTCCTCCCCACCAGCTGCCCAGCATCCATTCGAAGCCGAGTGTTCCGTTGCTTGTTGTACGGTGACGTCCTCTGGTCGTGATCCTGGTGGCACTTGGATCATCGACTCCGGTGCCACTCATCACATGACCTGTCGTCGCAGTGATTTCATTGTTCTCGGACTTGTTGTATCCGTTCGTTCTGTCCGCACAGGCTTTGGTCAGTCCTTGCCAGTCCAGGGTGTTGGGGTTGTCTGTTTTGATGGTCCGTGTGGCCCCCTGTATCTTTCTGAGGTGCTATTTGTGCCTGACCTTGAGCTTAGTTTACTTTTTGTACGTGCTTGCACACTGATGGGAGTCTTTGTGGAGCACACAGTAGAGTCTGTAACTGTGACTGCTCTCGACAATCGAACCATTGTCCTTCATGCCTGTGTCATGGATGACTTGTATCGTGTCTCTCTGACTTGTGCTCCTTACTCCCCCTCCCCTTATGCTCATGTTTTTGTCACTGGTGTTCTGTCTCCTGAGCACCAGCTATTGCTTCATCGCCGCATGTGTCATGTCGGCTCCGACACTTTGTCGAAGCTTATTTGAACACAGCCCGCCCTCGGTCTTGAGGCAGCTTCTTCCGAGAAGCCGCCCAAGACCGATTGCCTCTTTTGCGCTCAGGGTAACATGCATCGTTGCACCTACACTGACTCCCGTTCACATGCACTTCTCCCTCTCGAGTTAGTTCATTCGGACCTTCTTGGTCCCCTACCTGTCGAGTCTCCGTCCGATCGAGGTCGATACGTCCTGACCCTGACTGATGACTTCACCTGGATGCGGTGGGTCTACAGCCCGTGCCAGAAGAGTGATGTCGCTCTCGCGGTTCGTCTCTGGCTAGTGATGGCTGAACACCAGTCCCGCCACAGGCTGCACACCCTTCGCTCGGATTGCGGCAGCGAGTTCCTTGGTGAGATGGACAACTTCTTCACCGAACATGGGATCTTTCACCAGGTCTCTGCTCCTGCTATTCCTCAATGAAATGGTATTTCTGAGCGCTGGAACCGCACCATAGAGGATGCGGTTCGCGCTATGCGGTCTGAGTGCGGTCTTCCGGAATCCTTCATTTTTGAAGGCTTTGCCTACATGACTTGGGTATGGAACCACCTCCCGCATGGTCTTCTTCCGGACCACGTCACACCGTATGAGCTCTGGTTTGGTCACCGTGCTGACTTGCACCTCGCTCGCGTCTGGGGATCCTTGGCTTTTGTGTGGTACACTGAGGACCAGCAGGGGTCCAAGGTCTAACTGCGGGGTCGCTTGTGGGCCTTCGTCGGTATTTCCTCACGGTCGAAGGCATGGCGTTTTTGGGATCCTACTCGTCGTCGCATTGTTGAGTCCCGCGACGCGCTCTTCTTTGAGTCCCTCACCTACCGTTATCTGAATTCGATCACGTCGCTGTCCATCACACATGTTCCCACGTGTGAGGTTTCTCGACAGATGGGGGAGTCTACACGTGCGAGCATCAATCGCCAGGCTGATGGGTCTGTTCGAGCTCCCTACACCTCTATGGTGCTTGATGACCCAGCGATCATCGTTGTCGGTCCAGAGATCTCTCCAGCACCGTCGGCTTCTACTCCTGCCCCTTCATGCCCCACGTGTACCCATGATCTTGTACTTGTGCGTACTCTTGCGACCGTACCTGGGTGCGCCAGCACCCCTGCCTCCGTGCGTGGACCTGCCTCACCTGCTCCTACTGTCACACCGAGCCATGTGTCTCCCACACCGGCATCTCCTCACACGACATCACCAGCTGCCTTGCCTTAGTCCTCCCCAGCTGCGATTGTGCCCGTTCCTGAGCCGGAGGTGTACCCCTCGAGCCCGGGTTCCTCCCGTGAGCCCTCCCCAGCTGCGATTGTGCCCGTTCCTGAGCCGGAGGTGCGCCCCTTGAGCCCGTGTTACTCCCGTGAGCCTGGCGGTCGCCTTCAACCATTGGACTCCGGAGCTCAGCGAGTGTCTAGTCATGCGCCCAGCTGCTCTACTCGCAGCATCGTGAGTGGTGATCCCGGCACAAAGGCCCTAGTCCTCAGTGTCCGCACTGAGCACGTAGAGGTACATCCAGCATGTCCCGTAGGGCACGACCTCGTCACTCGTGAGTTTCATATCGCTTGTGATGCAGCAACCGATCTTGTGGTCGTCAGACCTAGCACTGAGGCATGCGCTCTTGCCACGCAGAACTCTCCCTCTATGGTGCCTGATCCTGGCACACTAAGGGAAGCTCTCTCGTCACAGGATGCTGACGCTTGACGTGCTACTTGTGAGGACGAGCTCCGCGCCATCCGAGAGCACGTGGTTTACGAGCTATTCGACCTTCCACCTGGGAGTAAGGCTATTTAGGTCAAGAGGGTCTTTCGCAAGAAGGTGAAGCCGGATGGCTCACTGGAATGCCACAAGGCTCGCTTGGTCGTCAAGGGGTACTCTCAGATTGAGGGTATCGATTACATTGACACCTTTGCCCCTGTCGGCCGCATGACCTCAGCTCGAGCTTTGTTCGGTGTAGTGGCTCAGCATGACTAGGAACTGCACTAGATGGATGTGAACAATGTGTTCCTCCATGGCTCTCTAGATGAGGAGATTTACGTGGCTCAGCCACCCGGCTTTGAGGACGGTGACAACTTCTGGCGCTTGTGTAAGTCCTTGTACGGCCTCAACCAGTCTCCTCGGTGTTGGAACCAGGAGATCACTAGCACCTTCACCCGTGCGGGATATGTACAGAGCAAGACAGATCCCTCTCTCGTCATCCGACATATGCCTAAGCCATTCACTGCCATCTTGGTCTATGTCAACAACCTTCCGATCACGTCTCCTTCATTCGAGGCCGTGAAGGAGGCCAAGGATGTCCTCCAGACTGCCTATAGGATGAAGGACCTTGGTCCTGCAGCGGTGTTTCTTGGCATGGAGATCGTGCGAGATCGCAGACGTCGCACTTTACAACTGCATCAGGCCCGATACGCACGTGTTGTGGGGGAGCGCTTCAGCGACCTTCTTGGCGCAGTGCCCACGGCTTCCACACCTCTTACGCCAGATGGGCAGGATGCCCTAAAGGTTGACGATCCCACACAGTTGGGAGAGACAGTGGATGTGACCCTGTACCTCTGTCTCATTGGATCTCTGATGTACCTGGCCACTACCACACGTCCTGACGTCGCATTTGCCGTCAACCTTCTTGCCCAGTTTTTGCAGGCTCCATGCGCTAAAGCCCTTACATGGCTGTGCGAGTGGTGCGGTACGTGGTCTCCACACCGTACCTCAGTCTCTGCTTTTGCCAGCAGTGTTCGGTGGTCCTTGACGTCTACACTTACAGCGGTTGGGACAGGAGGCCACATGGACGCAGTCGCACCGGTTACGTGTTCCTGCTCCGTGGGACCGCTGTGTCCTGGCACAGCGGGAAGTAGGGCTACATTGCATACATCTCATCGGAGGCAGAGTACGTTGCTCTGGGTGCAGGGGCTGCTGAGGCGGTATGGCTGCAGCGCCTATTCCATGAGCTTGCCCAGTCAGTACCCGCCATTGTGCTTCGCTGCGACAACCAAATTGCTCTTGCCATTGCGGAGAGTGGTGTCTTTCATGCTCCCACGAAGCACATTGCGGTTGAGCACGACTTCGTACGTGATCTGGTGGAGCGACACGTGATCTCCGTCATTTTGGTTGGCACTGACATGCAGCGTGCTCACTTCTTGACGAAGGCACTAGCACGCGGAAAGTTCCTGGTGGCCATTCATTCTGTTGGACTTTGCCCCTTGCCTGAGAGTGGTTGAGTGTGGGGTGTGTCCGTGTCCGTGTCACATTTGTCATTGCACTTGTTTTTGTATTCGTCTCAACGTTGTACGTGTATGGACATGCGTACCATCGGGTCATGGGGGAGTGTTGTGATTTGTGACGTTCCTGTCGACCTGTACGGTTTACTGTGACCACTCGGCCGTGTCCATACTCGTCCAGATCCTTGATGCGGACCCTAGAGGCACCGGTGCGTCATCTGGTGGCGGAATACCATCCTGGAGCTGGCTGACGACCGTTCCAGAGCTCTAGACGCTACCCGGGACCTCCTGCAGTTTTTCTGCAACACTCAGAAGTTTATTGGTGGACTGGCCGTAGGCCCGATTTGTATGTTTTTGTATTGTGTGTCCACCGTTTGATTCCGGATGCATGCACGTGACCAGTCGTAGCGTCCGGCTTTTCATTGTGCACGTCTAGGTTCACACGGCGTAGCTTGCTGATACGTATAAGCAGAGTTATGTCCAAAGCAGTGGTTTTGGGCTGGTTTTAGGGCAGATCTTGCAGTGCCGTGTGCGACACCCGCTGTGCGCCGGGAGAGGTACTTATGCCATGGACCTATCATTTGTCATTTCTCTCTGAAAATGCTATTGAAGCATTCTGACACTTTGCCTTGTGTCTCCTAGCCAGACCCTTGCTGGTGTGTGCATGACTTGTGACTGTTGTCACCGTCTGACCAGGCACTGACGCCCAGTCAGCGGCTGTGTCGCTAGGAAGTTTCCACGTATCTTCTAAATAATGAGAAGATAAGCATGGACTTCGTGACGGGACAACCCACCACTTTCGGGGATCATGACGCCATCGTCGCTATGGTGGATTTATTCTCCAAAATGTCGCACTTCATTCCAACAACGACAACTAGAGATGACAGCACAAATCTTCCTAAACCAGATCGTACGGCTGCACGGAGTGCCGCGTACCACCACCAGCGACCAAGATGGACGCTTCACGAGCCGTTTTAGCAATAGTTGATGACACGCTAAGGCAATCAGATCTAGCATCGGTTCTTGTGAACGGGGATGCAGAGTACGGATTTGAAGATATCCCCAGACATCGATGCCGTGAAAAAATGATCAAGTATCTAGTCAAGTGGCATGGTTACGACGCCGTGCACAATAACTGGGAACCATACGATAACCTCCAAGACGTCTATCATCTGATTGACGGCTGCTTTCACTGTCACCGTCTTGCATTAGCTAACGTGCCGGGACGTCGCAGCTAAAAGGGGGCAAAGTGTTACGTCCATGACGTACCCAAGTCCCTTAATCATGCTAGTGGGCATTTAAACATTTAAATTAATGGCTTGAGGCATGGAAACTTGCCGCTCGGCCGAGGGCATTTTGGCCTCCGGTTTTCCGCTCCCAAAGCTGCTGACAATTTCGACCACCTAAGAATGGCCGAACAGGAGTTTCGCAAACCATATCGATGTTTGGAGATCGTCCGTTCCACTTCTCGACGAAGTCGACCTTTATAAAGAAGCGTGAAGAAATTCTTAAAGGCGTTCGACTTCTTTGTGGAGCTTCTCGAATCCGCCACTCATGGCACGACCCCACACCCATCATTTGGCTGGAATGCCAATGACCTGAAGTATGCCTCACTCTCATTCTTGGCATTGTATATATGTATTTAAGTTACTCGACACTTAACATCGAAGTACACTTACTGCTTAGTACAAATTCGCCATTTCTCCTGAGCACCTGGATTTTCTTTTGGCCGTCACCTTCACCTCATCCCTGTGAACCACTACGTTATGCTCCGCGCAACATGGGAAGCGAGCCTGGATACATCTTTACTGTTTGGACGGAGTAGTTATATACCCATCGTTTTGCCAGATTTAGCAGCGATGTCCATGGTTTTTAACAAAACAACAGCGATGCCCATATTTGTCCTTCTTGGGCACGACTGTCATATTTCTCATGTATTCACCGAATTCGACATGGATTTCGACTTCGACGGCGGAGCCGAACTTCGCCCGCCATCGCGAGCTCGCAGGAGGGGTTCCGCGGCGAACCCTCCGTGCGAGCTTGCGATGGCACTGCCAAACCCCCTATTTAAACTAGGGGGTTTGCCGTAGGTTTGGGGGGGTTTGCGAGTTGCGGTGCACGTGTGATAGAAGAAAGGGAATCTGCCGGGCCCCGCTACCGCGGGGCCCGGCAGATGCCCGGGCAAGTAAAAAAATAAAACCCAAACCCTGCAGTTAACCTAGGGGGTTTGTCGTAGGTTTGGGAGGGTTTGCAAGACACGGCGCACGTGTGATAAATGAAAGGGAATCTGCCGGGCCCCGCTACCGCGGGGCCCGGCAGATGCCCGGGCAAGTAAAAAAATAAAACCCAAACCCTGCAGTTAACCTAGGGGGTTTGTCGTAGGTTTGGGAGGGTTTGCAAGACGCGGCGCACGTGTGATAAATGAAAGGGAATCTGCCGGGCCCCGCTACCACGGGGCCCGGCAGATGCCCGGGCAAGTAAAAAGATAAAACCCAAACCCCCCAGTGTCACTAGGGGGTTTGTCGGATATTGGGGGGGTTTGCGATATGTGTGTTACCCTGTCACGAGTTTTGGAGTTCGCAGTTGCGAACTCCAAAACTCGCATCACGCCGACTTCTGACATCGGCTCGGCCGGTGTCAGAAGTCACCGATTTCGCTCTCGAGGTCGGCAGTCGCCGGCCTCGAGAGCGAAGTCGAATTCCGTTTTCGGACGGATATTCGAAAACATGGGCACCGCTGTCATGTCGATTTCGACTATGGGCAGCGCTGCTAAATCTGGCGAAACGATGGGCACCGGAGCATTTGGTACCAAAAGATTATAGACATCGACTTAGAATTCCGGACAGACCCCGGATAGAACGAAATGAGGAGTCTGACGCTAGGATAGAATGGTACGGACTGTACGTTTAGGCCCTCCAGTCGCTCCCCCTTGGCCTCGCCATGTGCTGTTTCACAGCACTAGTCGTAAGACTAGAAAGAAACGTTAGGCAGCAGGTTGGGGCAGCAGCGTTGTTGATGCAGCGTGCGGGCTTCCACGCTAGTTGCTTAAGTCAGCTGCCCCCTCAGTCTGCTGCTCTAGAGACTAAGTCTGGAAGCTCTGGGTTTGTTACTCAGAAGTGCGCGCGCCAGTGTTAGCGCCAGAAAGCAGCTGAAAACTGAACGTAACTGATTAGTGATGAAGAATGAACAACAATGGGAGACCCCTCCAAGTTCTAGGCCCCCCCCAGCTCTGTAGAGCTTGTTACTCAGTTCAACAGCCAATCAGAAAATAGCACAGTTCAGGCTGGCAGGTTTTCTCGGTGAGGCCTGCCAGGCAGCCGACAGCCCAAAACCCGGGCGTCGTCCGTTTTGCCTGAAAACTGGACCATACCATAATACCGACGCTGCGAACGCAGCCGTGCGGTCAGAATTCGCTAGAAAAATAGCAGCGAGGAGTTATGGCATCCTAAACCCAGAAAGTGCCCACAACGGTTTATGCTGCCAAACAGGGCCATGCAACATGCAACTGGGACCCTAGGCAGTGCATGACACTGCAGACGCGATAGGACGCGCTGGAAGCATGCAAGCAGCAAATGCGGTGTCAATGACCGCCGGCGGCACGACCGCCGAGGAGGCCTGCCGATGGAGCTGAGCGCGTCGCCGGAGAGAGGAGGCTCCAGCGAACTGCGAGAAGACCTCAGCGTG